>APFE030660130.1:22227-45407 GCA_000404065.3 Pinus taeda | reverse complement strand
AATGTAATCATAGGAAAAAGTAAAGGCAGTGAAGAGGACATAAATTTAGGAGTTGTCTTTAGTGCGACTTTTTGGACTTTCCGGTGTCGGAATCCGGTGGAAAAATTTGAGTTGAAATCTTGATTTGTGTTATTTAAACTATTTTTTTTACTGTATATATGGACTCAACACCTTCAAAAACCCCTAAGGCACTTCGATTGTGCAAGGGTTACCTATCAAGCTTGTGATTTCAATAAATTCTTGTTGGATTTGATAGAAATTAGACCAGAAAAACCCACCCGAAAAGCTTTCAAAAAGTCGCACTAAAGAAAACTCGATAAATTTATGCATGATCGACAACCATTGTGAATAGCTAACAATAATTGACAATAGTTAACAAAGGACGATTCTGACAATCTCTGTCGCAATGAGACAAAAAAAGGAAAACAAATTTTGAACATTACGAGACCAATGACAAGAACGCATAATTTACTAACATTGAAAGAAATAAAAAACATATTATGAATGTTGAGAGATGTTTCAGTAAAGGTTACATAAAAACTATAATTCGACGTGTTTCGAACCATCTAGTGTGGTTCATCTTCAGGACAAGATGAAGAAACAGGTCATGGCATTATATTAAATAGATGAAGAAAGATGTTTTCTAGCAATTAGAATATAACTGTTAGTTTTGACAAAATAATTATCATTAATTAATAACAATTTTTTTAATTAAAAGAAAGTAATATATGGAAATTAGTTGTAAATAAAGAATTAAATTAATCTTATTATTATTATTATTATTTTAATCAAAACGAAGAAGATAAGGTTAAACTTAATTATTCTAAACAAGAAAATAGTAATAAGAAAATGAAATAAAATAAACAAAATAAACAAAATAAAATAATGAGGTCAAATTTAACTATTCTAAATAATAAAACTAAAAAATAGTATAAGAAAATGAGAAAACAAAATAAATAAAATATAAATCTAAATAAGGAATTAACTCAATTTTATTATTTAGATCCAAAATAATAATAATATGGTAAAAAAAATGAAAAGTAAATAAATAAGAAATAAAGGAATACCAACAATTCAATTAAACTAAATAAGTAGATAATTAATTAAATATTATAAAAACTTATGAATACAAGGTAGGGATCCAACACTTGCTAATACTCCAACCATTGTCTCTATTCAGATTGAGAGACCTCCTTTCCAATTTTCAAGATCTCCCTAAACTTACGGTGATGAAAATGATCTATCGTTGCAATGACCCTAGCCTCTTCAATGAAAATGTGATGTTTTGTCTTTTCCACATGTTCTATCAAAGCAAGGGAGTGGGACCTTTCGTGTTTGATGTCAACTGCATGCTCAAGAATCTTCTGATTATTTGAGTAGCCAATTTCAGTAATGTATGGAGTCCCACAAAAGCAAGGGATGGCATAAATACCTTTCCCATCTTTAGGGTTCACAAGGTCCGTCGCTGATCTTGAGGAGCTTTGCATAGTATTTAGGGGACTAAATGTCAAAGGAACCATATGCTACTTTAATATCTTAACAATCTTATCTATGTTTCCTTGGATAAATGAAAGATGCACCCCTGAAAACTGATCTTTAAGATCATTTTTAATCCTAGGACCTATTTCAGCCATAAGGAAGGCTCTAAGACATTGCCACTTACTATAACCATTCTTATTAAAAACACTAAGGAGATGGATTTTTCATCAGAAACCTGTAACGCCCGAGTGGCTAAGGTGTTGAGAACACCTAGCTTTTGAGGGAGAAATGATGCGAATTAGCATGAAAATATTGTTCGATGTGAGTTTTCTTCCGAAAAACATGGTGGGATAAAGAACCATAAGAATCATGTCCAACATGCCCATAATCAACCATAGGCATCATGCCCAGCATGCCCATAAGAATCATGTTCAACATGACCATAACCATCCATAATCAACCATGTCAACTATTGTTAACATGACCAACCACAATCAATCATAGTCAACATAGGCCTCACGTTTAGCCATATTCAACCAAAGGCATCATGTTCGACATGCCCATAGTCAACCACAAGAAACACTCCTATACAGAACATGGACATATACATTACTACAATCGTTAAATTTTATAGCTTTAATAACTCTATATGATGAATTGAACATTTAATATTTAATATTATTTTAATATTATTTAATATAACTTTTGGAACTATATTATATCATTCATCATTATATTACGACTTAGTAATATAAATATATACTATTAATTTAACTTTATACTGTTGATAATAGAATTTTAATATTGTTCCCAATGTGACAAACAACAAACAATGTGGCAATGTGATGAAAAATAAATAACACCGAAACTTTACAAACAATAAATGTCATTGCAATGTGACAAACAATAAACATGGGCAATATGAACAATCGACATATGACACCACAATGTGATGAACAATAAATATGGGAAAAGTGAACCACAATCACCATGGGCATTGTGATCTATCTATAAGTAAACACTAACAAAAAAAATTCAATCATAGTTAACCATAGTCAACTAGGTTTACCCTGTTTTCTAGGTCAACCATAGTCAACTATAATATATCGTATTCAATTATAGCTAGGTGTGGACAACCATGGTCATCCATAGTCAACCAGATGAACCATGGTCTACTAATCCTCCCCATGCATGTTAGTCGTCGAATAGCACAACCACATTAATAAATGTGGTTGATATTCATTGATCAATGCCATTTTCCACATTTTATACACCAATTCACTAGCTTGACCTAAGTTTATTAAGTTAATTAGGTTGATCTAGGTTTACTAGGATGATCAATGGTTTACTAGGTTGATCTAGGATTACTAGGTTGATCTAGGATTACTAGGTTGATCTAGGTTTACTAGGTTTACTTAGGTTTATTAGGATGACTAATGTTTACTAGGATAAAATAGGTTTACTAGGTTAACATAGGTTTACTAAGTTGACCTAGGTTTATTATGTTTACTAAGTAGACCTAAGTTTAAAAGGTTTACTAGGTTGACCTAGGAGACTAGGTTGACAAGGTTGACCTAGGAGACTAGGTTGACAAGGTTTACCTAGGTTTATTAGATTAACCAAGGTTTATCAAGTTGGCCTAGGCTTATTGGGTTTAGTAGGTTTACTAGGTTGACCTAGGTTTAATAGGTTTACTATTTTTACTTAGTTTTATTAGGTTGACCTAGAGTTATTAGGCTTACTAGGTTAACCTAGGTTTACAAGGTTGACCAAAGTTGACTAGGTTTACTAGATTTACTATGTTGACCTAAGTTTACTACGTTTACTAAAATTAGTTGGTTCACCTAGGTTTACTAGGTTGAGAACCATACTAATAAAGTCACTTACTAGGTTTACTAGGTTGATAACCACATTAACTTCATATGTAGTTAAACATCAACCCCCTTGGTCAACCATGTTCACCCATAGTTAACCATGGTTGACTATAGTTAATCATAGTCAAACAAGTTGAACCGTGGTTGAACATGATTTCCTTAGAGAATAATGATACAATATAGTCAACAAGTTCATCTATGGTCAAACCAAATTAGTAATAGTCAAGCATGGTCATTCATGGTCAACCATGGTCACCATGGTTAACACATTCAACCATAATCAACATGGTCACCCATATGCATCTATAGTTACATGTTGATAACCATGGTCAAACAAGCCAAACAATGGTCAAACGAACTCGTCAATGGTCAACCATTGCCAAACTAGCTCAATAATTTTAAACCATGGTTAACCCGCCCAACAATGGTCAACCATGTTCATCTATAGTTAAACATTGACAACCATGATCAACCATATTTATCTATGTTAAAACATTGATAATCATGGTCAATCATTATCACCTATAGACACCCATGGTCAATCATGTTCTCCCATAGTCACCCGTGGTTGACCATAGTTAACCATGGTCAAAGAAGGTAAACTATGGTTAAACATGGTCAAAGAATTTGATGTTGTAATGTGAAAACAAAAGTTGTCTCACAATTTGTGATTAACCAATATAAACATTGCAATGTGAGGAAAAAAAAATTGACATTATAATGAGGCAAACAAATATTAATGTCACAATCTAATGAACAAAAATAAACATCAAAAGTGTCATTGGTGCATGTGTACCTATGAGA
Source organism: Pinus taeda (assembly GCA_000404065.3). Classification (NCBI taxonomy): domain Eukaryota; kingdom Viridiplantae; phylum Streptophyta; class Pinopsida; order Pinales; family Pinaceae; genus Pinus; species Pinus taeda. The sequence continues at coordinate 41,250 of APFE030660130.1, read as the reverse complement.
ATAAGTGACCCACTTAACTCAGTGGTTAGAGTATCACTTTCATATAGAGATAGTATGAACAAAAATTGAAATCACATGTAATGAACAAAAAATGATGTCGCATTACGAGAAACAACTACCAACATCACAATGTAACAAACAAAAATCAATATCACATTGTAAAACAAAAATTAGCATTGCAATGTGATGGACAACATGCACAACACATGACAAATTCAATGTTAATGATAGTCAACTTTATCTTGGTCAACCATAGTTAAGTATGTCAACCATGTTCACCCATGGTTTACTATGGCCAAATTTGGTCAACATATTCATTCATGATCAACCATAGTAAATCATAGATAACAAGTTCAACCACAACAAACTTGGTCAAACATGATTAGCTATGGAAAACATGCACAACAAAAGCAACCTTTGTCAAACATGGTCAAGTTGTTTACATGATGATTAACCATAGTCAACATGGTTAACCACAATCATCTATAGTTAAATGTTAACAACCATGTTCACCACAGTAAACCATAGGTGACCATAGTTAAGCATGGTCATATAATCTTAGCCACAGTCAACACATGCTCACCATGGTCAAGCATAGTCAACCAAGCTCAAACTTGCTCAACTATAGTCAACCATGGTCACCATAGCCATACATACTTTAATTGGTTCACCATGGTCAACCATGTTTGAGCATGGTTAAACATGGTCAACATGTTCACATGTTATCAACTATAAACAACATGGTCAACCATGATGAATTTGGTTAAATGATGTTTGGCCACGGTCAAACATGGTTGGGTGGTCGACACAGTCAACCATGGTCCACCATGTTCCCCCATGTCATCCATAGTTAACCATGATCAACCTTTGTCAAATAAACTCAACCATGGTCACCCATGGTCACCAAGTTAAACATGGTCAACATGGTTATCCTTTGTTACATTTAGGCTACCATATTCCATCATTTACATCCCTAGTCAACCATGGTAATCATGGTTAATTAAGTTCAACTACAATGAACGAAGGTTAACTATAATCAACCATACTCAACCAATGTCTATCTTGATCAACCATAGTCAATCTCATCAAACCTCTTCAACCATTAATGTAACCATTATCGTTACATGAATGTAACCATGTAAAAATTGTCAACATTAATGTAACATTGTTAGATTAATGTAACATAAATACATTATTATATTAATGATTGATCATGTTAACCCTTGGTCAACCATGGTCAACCTTAATCAACTTTATTCAACCTCAGTCAACCCTCTTCAACCATGGTCAACTATCAACAACCCTTGGCAACCATAGTCAACCCTTGATAACTATTTTTAACCATAATCAACCATAGTCTACAATCAGCCCATACAATAAATGTGATTGATATACACCAATTAATGACATTTTCCAACTTTTCTATACCAATAAATATATGAAATGCCTTCTCTCCTACAGATCCGCACAAGTGAGGATTCCCATCAAAATGCTAAAGGGGGATCTTGATCGGGCTTCATCTCCATTGGAGGACTGAGCTCTGATTCATGGTTGTAGTCATTTGTTTTGTTGGATTCAACATAAGCAGGGCAGGTGCAGTTGATTAAGAATTTATCACAAGTTTGTTGGTGTCAATTTTTCTTAATTTTATGATAATCCTCTTGTACATAGATTTTTTTTTTCATTTACATAAGTTGCTGTGTTAATAACTTTTATATTATATATATATATATTATTATATATATTATATATATATATTATATATATATTTCGTATGTCTACATGCTTTATATTTTGTATATAGGAGATCTATGGAGCATAAAATTAATTTTTTAAATTATTTTATTAGATTTTTAATAAATTTGATAACTTTAATTAATATTTAAGTTTAGTGTGATTTTTTTTTTTATTTTTATTTTTAATTAATTAAATAAATTTATGTAAAAATATTGACAATAAAAAGTTATGTTTTTTTTTTGGTATATGGTATTGTAGAGAGCTTATTTTACAAGTAAGCATTTTTTTATGATACGTAGGATAATCTTTTGATTAAGAATTTTGATATCTATTTTTTTAATATATATATGATTAACTCATATTGATTAGCAAAAACATGATAACTTCAAAAATGATGATGAAACTATAACTAATAAACTCACTTAAATTCACAGGGGCTTCACTGGGGAGAAATCTTGTACCACGTGTATTCATATTTAGGGATATATATTGAATAAAAAATGACATAATATATTGAGCATATAATAGGGGGTAAAAGATTTTTATATTGACAAGTATAAAAAATGGAGCTCAAAGTTATGAAAAATATATAGGGGTGTAAAAAAATGTTAATGAAAAATGGATAGTTACATTATCTAGTGAAAATAGGGGTTTTTTAAATTGGAAAGGTTTATTGGGTTTGTATTGGTAGGGGGTTAAATAATGTGGTTTTTAGAAGTATTTTCCAATATGTAGTCAAATTAAGGGTATTGTTTAGTATGTCATGAAAGCACATGCTATGTTAGAGGTTCATTGAGTGAAGCCATCGTTTTTAAATACTAAAATTAAGAAACCCTTAAACTATCACCTCACAAGCCAAATCATTGCAAGCAAGGCAAGGATTTGGAACTCATGCATGTTTCTAAGAGCACACATGTATTTTTAAAAACATGCAGATCTTGTTGGTCTAAATTTTAAATAGTAGCAGGCCCATTTTTTCCCAATATCCACTGAGATCAAATGGTACGATCATTGGGAAAATTGATGAGTTCCTTAAGATCAAGCAACCCTTTTTGGACAGTCATTGAGAAAATTGAGGAGATATTTTGAGGAGGCCTTGGAGAAAAATGTTAGTCAATTTTACATATACATTTTTCAAGGCATTCTAAGTAAGGATTTAAATCGTTTTTTTTTTTTCAAAATTCATTTATGAAAAAAATTAACTTATTTTGTAAGGAAAAAATAAATGTGTTACCTTATTTTACTTATTATTTAATTGCATTTTATTTCTTGGGTGAGTGGAAAAATTGTTTCATGCAGGGAAAATTTTAAGGGTAGAAAATTATTTTAAGATTTGAAAATTTTGGTGAATCTTATGAGTCAAATATGAAAACTATAAAATGTGTGGCGATAAGCTTGTAAAAATATTCAAATTTCTAGTAATTTCATATAGCCTATATAAAAATTTGTCAATTTTTAAGATAAAATATTTTTATACTATAAAATTTGGGCAAATAAATGGAAATTGGCAAATATTTTTTTGAAAATAAAATAGAAAATTAGCCCACTTGCAAATATTAGCCCTTAAAATTTTCCCTACTTTTATGTTATTCATTTATATTATTTTGTTGTTTTAGCAATATTAACCTAAAGGATTGCGTTATAATAAGAAGCAATTTATAACTTTACATTTTTATTTTATTTTTTGTTGTCTTAGCCATATTAGCCTAAAGGATTGAATTATAATGAGAGGTTTGACACTTCATTATCCTCCTCTCTTAGAACTCCTAAAAAATGACTAAAAGAACACATGACACCTTTACATGAATTGAATGGTCATGTTGACTACATTGAAAGTACTATTAAATCTTTCTCCTTTCCATTTCCTACTAATGAACAAAACAAGCTCCCAAGCTTTTAAATTTCCATAAGCAACAAAATACCCATTTATTTAAATAAGGATTAGGTAAGGAGAAGAGACTAAACATTTAGTCCATTTTACCATACATTTTATTCTCATATATAGGTTGCAATTATGAAGAAAGATATACTCACTATAGAGTTGCAATAGACATTGTGTATTAAACGGATTTTGTAAAATCTTCTACTTAGTCTATTATGTCACAATCTTCCACTTCTTTTCTATTTTCAAATATGGAATAAAAAAAACACAAGAGAAATGAAACAAATTCCTTTCTTATTAGACCTATTATTTAATATGTTTGTGATAGTTGTTTAGAGTTAGGGTTATGAATTTTGATGCATTACCTCATTGGTAGGGTTATTTTTTTGGTCCATGTAGAAATTTCTTGAAATGTTGCATGTGATTAGTTAGACTTGTATGAGTAATGGTAATGGATATGGAATCCACTTTGTACTATGGTGGTCAAAGCATAGATCAACTTAGCTGAGACATGGCATTCTCATATAGATTCCAAGTGAGGTGATTTTTACACTGTTTGAAAAGCGTTGCCAAATGAAAGAATGCCATAAGATTAAGAACTTTATTTGCAAACATTTGACCTTAGAAAAATCCATTTGATTTCTCAAAATACCTTTGAAAATTTTAAGACCTAAGTCACCAAAATAATGCCTACTCCTAACATTGGCCCTACAAATCCATAGCCACCAAAATAAGGCCTACTCCTAACATTGGACATCAAATTGCAAAATACTAAAAAAAATGACAAACTATATAGTAATCCATTTTAGATCACACTTATTTGGGAAAGCTTTAAAAAATGCTCTCTTAATATTTTGTGATGTAAATTTATTTATCAATTGATAATTTAAACAATATTATTTATTTTGTTGTTTGTTGATAGAAATAATTTATTTTTAAACCAACTTTAATAATTTTGAACAATTGGAAAAAAACCTTTTTTAATAATGTAGAGACAATATTGTTTGTTGCACTTGACTGCCATGTTTTTCTTGATTTTGTGAGTGATCAATATTATTCAATTCCAATAATAACATATATATTTATATATCATCCAATTTCATATAATTTTTCATTTTTACTATTTTTTTTTAAATCATTAATAATAAATATAGAATATATTATTTTGAGAAAATAATTGATTAAAATGAAAAAGATGTCCCATTTATCAATGAAGACCACTTCATCCACAGGCCCAAAATTTCAAATAAAATTACAAAATAAAAAATTGGTCAAATACTTTTAAAAATTAACCCTCGAAACGCTCAAAATAAATCTATAAATTATACCATTAAACTTACAATCCAATAAATTTTTAATTAAAAATTACCAAACATAGATTATTAAACAAAAATATCTAAACTTTAAATAAAACAAAATTTCACACAATCTAATAATATTTTTACATAATTATTTTTACAAAATCATTTTTCCATCCCATATATCAATATATTAACCAACCAGACCTCCTAAGCACAACCTGGAAAAAGGGAAGGAAACAAATATTCATCAAACATCGTATATAATTAAACCAATCAGGATGCTATAAGACGTTCTTATTCGTGTCCTCTGACATCAGCAATCTCTTCACAGGTATTTTCAAGTACCCTTCAGAGACATGAAAATGGCAGGAGATCAAAGGACCAATAGTTAATTTCCACAACTTCAAAACTTCAATCCACATGGATTCTGCAACCCTAATATCACAGATGATACAACTTGGACTCATTAAATGCTAAGGTAACATTGAAGTACTTCAACACTTGAAACCACCTCTCCATGTCCTTGAGCTTGTGAACTGCAATAGTCTCAGGAATCAAGTCATGGGCGCAGGCAGGAATATCACTACCAGGGAAGTTATACATGGCGGGCTTAGCATTAAACCTATTCTTGCCCTTGTTCCCTTCATTCAACCAAATCCCAATAAGCATATCCTCCACCCCATCGCTGTTATTCTTGGCAATGGGAGAACTCTCTATCCACTGCACCAGATCCCAGGAGAGAGCAAACCCCATGCCAGACATGTATTCCCTGAAGGGGTCCTGGCTCTCACAGGGAATAACGAAGCCATAGTAAGTGTCTTCCCTAGGCAGAGGCCTCAGTGACTCAGCCAACTTATCGAATCGAAAGTAGCTGTCATCGTCCACCTTCATGACATAGTCATAGCGAAGTCCCATGGCAGGCAGACTGGAGAAATAGGTATAGGTTTTCCCATTGTTCATGTTCTCCTCGCAATCCAAGATTATGATATCTTTGTATCTCATGATTTCCAGAGGCACCATGATTCTCTGGTCGTCCTTGTATAGACTGCACAACACGAATTTCACATCAATTCTAGCTAGGGGTGTGGATTGGATTCCATAGACCATGCGAAGCAAATGCCTTCTCTCGTATAGATCTGCACGAGTGAGGATTCCCAGCAGAATGCTGAAGCGAGGATCTTGATCAGGCCTTGTCTCCATTGGAGAACTGAGCTCTGATTCATGGCTGCAGTCACTTGTTTTGTTGGACTCAACATAAGCAGGGCAGGTGCAGTTGATGAAAAACTGGGCTGCTCCTCGCACGTTGATGACAGAGGAATTTTCATTCTCGGATTCTACAACAATGAAGGAATTTGAATATGTTATCTCTGAATGCTGCAATCTGTCCCACGTTAGGTTGCGGATGAGTATTTCTTTGAACTCTATGCTGTTGAAAAAAAGTATAACGCAGCCAAGGGCCGAGAGTCCCAGAGCCGGGAACAGCACTCCTGTGCGCAACATGGATGTGAAGCAAGAGGAGCAGGGATAATAGGAATTGCTGATATTTTTCTTGGTTTGGATGGATGGACCTCAAATAACATCGCAGGGGGGCCCTTCATGGTCGAGTGAGTGAAGTCCGGGCTGATGGAACGCAAGGCTGTGTTATTTTCCACGGCCTTGCGGATGGTGTTGTTTGTATCGTTAAAGTCATGGGTACATTTTGTTAGTTATTTTGGACTTCAATTTACGCCTCTTCCTCGTGTTTAGCCTGGACTTTGTTTTTCTCCCATTCCCTGCTATTTAGTTTCGACATTTTTGCCTCCTCGTGTTATTCCTGCCGCTGCAGCTTTTGTTTTTCCTCGCGAGCTTTATGCTGTTCGGCTGTGACCTTGTTTTTTCTCACGACTTTGTGCAGGTGCTTTTAAAGATAGTCAGTGCTTTTAAAGATAGTCAGTGAATTAAACTCCTACGTTTGAAGATTATCGGTGAACTAATTTTCTGCGTTGGTATTCCTTGCAATTTCACAATATGCTGAAATTAATTTCACTGCAGATTTCAGAATTAGATATATAGGGGTGAAGATTTTAATTATTTTTTAATGGAGAGAAAATTTATTATAATTTAGTTGTTAAATTAATTGTGGGAAAAGTTATTTTTGGTTGTTATTGAAGAATGTAGGTTGACTCATAACTGTTATTTGAGAAAACCATGCTACCTGGAATGATATGTTGGTGATCCTTCATGGGGCAAGCTTTCACTCCACATATGCTTCTGGGTCTTGCGTAGTTAATCTCTCATCTCGCTGACTCGTAACTCTTATTCAACTAAAACCATGCCACCTAACATGATCTATTGGTGATCCTTAAGGGGGGCAGGGTTTCACTTCTATTAGATGCCTCTGAGTCTTGCATTGGTGATCAGGGCTGATTTTGACTCCTACTCCTACCAGATGCCTCTAGGTCCTGCGTCGTTAACCTCTCACATCTTAAACCATTAAAATGTTTGAAACTTAGTTACCAAGTTCTAATTGGAATTTGATAGATGCCTCTGGGTCCTGCGTCGTTAACCTCTCACATCTTAAACCGTTGAGATGTTTGAAACTTAGTTACCAAGTTCTAATTGGAATTTGATAAGATAAAAGTTCAAATTCGAATTCAATATGAAAAAATTTAAGTGAAAATTTTTCAATTCTAAAAAAAATCCATACTGTACATCTTAAATACTACTCTAAATAATAATATAACATTAGAGATATCCAAGCACTTAAGTCTAAAAATTCTAACATGACTCTTTAGTTTCAAAACTTACTTGTCGAAAATTCTTATCTAAAGATAAACACATATTTAGAAAATATCCATTCTACACTTATTTATGAAAAATGTCACGGAATAAAAATATGTTTAGAAAATAAGTAATAATTTACTTTAACCCATTCTTTCTTTTCCTCCCGTCTTATTTTTTTCCAACCCCATAAAATTGAAAAATGAAAATTTTATATTTTACACGTATTTCTATTTCCCTTTCTTTTCTAAATACATCCACGACCTTATGTGTTCACACCTTTACATGATATACCCACAAACCATGAGCAAAGTGATCCCTTCATAAAGCCTAAGAATTTAGTAGCTATACTTTCAAATTAAGTTATTTTTGGATCTAGGATATTAATCTATTTGAAAACCAACTTATAAGCAACTAAAAATTATTTTAAAACAAATTCTATAAATAAAAATTTGGATTATTTTAGATTACTTTTATTTATCAAAAATTCAAAAAACAATCCAAAATTTACAACCAAAATATAAAGAAACAAGGAGGGTTGCGTGGCAACAAGTCCCTGCTTTGAAAGAGCATTTAATTTGTGAGAGCTATTTTATTTAGTGGAGAAACTTTGCTTAAAATCTTATTCAAATTTGTAGTTACTGAAACTACAGAAGTTGGTTGGCAAATAGATCAAGTTGGTTGGTAAATTGGCATATAGATCAACTGATTGTAGCTAGCATCCTGAAGAGACTAGAGCAGGTGCAGCAGAAACAACAAGGGCTATGGTAGCAGAAACAATAGCAAAGGCTATGGTAGCAGAGACATCATATTCAAAGGTAGATGTTGTTGATTTGGCAACATCTTATCCACCAGTACTACTGATAGTCAAGCCCATGGATGCATAGAATCATAAATAAATGTGCAGCCTGACCGTAAAGAGCAAACTCTACATCTCGAAGATCAATTGCACGCCCTCATGAGGGGAAACAGGAGCTTATGCCTTCACACCACCACTTGCAAAAGCAAGGGATGTAGGAACATCCACCAACTTCATAACTAACATGAAATATTAGATGTATTGGTTCCTAAAACATTGAAGAATTTTAATTTTTTCAGAAGTCCTAGTGAATTTGGCAAAGAGACCAATCTCTTTTGTTTAAAAGACAACCTCTGCTTAAAACCTTGTTGAAAGCAATGGTTGAATTCAAAACATAAATGCTAAGTTCCAAATGCCTAACTCGGAGAAACAGAGCTACACTAAACTGTATATGAATGTATCTGCCAAAATAACTAAAACCATTTTTTGTCAATAAGCCTTAATGTGAATTGCGTAAGCCAAAAATGTATAAAACCAAGAGACTGAAATTGGAGAATAAATTTGCATATAAACGTTAGCTAAATATGTAATTATAAGCCGATTTAAACTACACCCGTAATTCCAAAATTGGAATGAAATATTTTTCATAAATAAAGATCTCTAATTATGGCAGAAGAAATTCGGTGCCAAGCAAAAGTTTTAGAATATTTAGACCTTGCACATTTAGAAAAAAACGTTAACCCATATTAAACTGCATTATTTGAAACATAATTTGATTATGGTGAGGCGCGCAGGAGATGTTTTAACTCCATCGGCGCTATGCAGGTATACTGAAGCTGGTGGGCTTGGCTAAATCTGCTTCTAGGTCTGCACATGGAACTGGTCCACTCACACCTGCTTCTGACTATTCAAGTTGACGGATAAGGGAAATCTCCATCAAAATAGCGTTAATTAGAGTCTGAAATCCTTCAAAAGTCCTAGTGAATCTCGCAATGAGACCAAGCTATTTTGTTTAGAGGACAACCTCTGCTTAAAACCTTGTTGAAAGTCCTCTGCTCAGCCTAGTTTTGCACTTCTTCGGAACTCATTTCCAGTTACAATCTCTACAATCAAAAGGACAAATCAATTACCAATAATTAAAATATCCTCTGCTCAACCTGGTTTTGCACTTCTTCGAAACTCATTTCCAGCTACAATCTCTGCAATCTCAATTGTATACAAAAATGGGTAATCCCAGTATTCAGATAGAAATAAATCATGTAAAAATTCCAGAACGCGAAGCCCTAATCTGTATTATGCATGCACCCCTTTTATAGAATGAACCCGCAAATTTCCCCCTTTGGTTACAAATTCTCGGGTTCAACCTTATGCTCATCTACATCCCATTATAATCAAATTGCGTGCTTGTAATGAGCTACAAACAAAAGGCAAAATGAACTAGGTATTCACAAGCGCTCACATTGTTTCATGGCGAATACCAAAAAACCTGTATTTTTGTAAATAAACTTCGATCAAAGCAGATGTTCATGTATTAGGTTCTGGAACTTGTGTCAATTAGGATGGGGTAGTTGAAAATTCAAACTCAAACATTGAATATTGCATAGACCTAGAAAAAACAGCGAATAGTAATAAAGGGACTCAGGGAGCAATGCATTTACAATGGTTTCTGTAAAGGCCCAACGGTTTTGTGTAAAGTCCCAACAAAGCCAATCTCACCAAAATCTAGAAAAGACTTTGGAAATCTTGTAGTCTTGAAGAAGAAAACACCACCCACCTGCAGAGCACTCGGGAATTCCTGCAGTCTCTAAGAAGAAAACAACCTCCACCTGTTGATTTAGTGTAATTGCAAAATAGTGTGGACATTAGTTCATTTGGGCGGGGTGAACATGCAAAGCATAGCAAAGCAGAATAGATTAGAAATTATTTGTACAGAAATGCCAAGTTCCAAATGCCTAACTCAGAGAAACAAAGCTACGCCGAACTGAAGGAGATCAAGCAGATCATTGGTGATTCTGCGCTATCAAAATAGCAGTAATTAGAGTCTGAAATCCTTCTTGTTGTTAATCCACCTAAACATGAATTACAAGCCAAATCTCAAAAATTAGTAAAGTATTTAAATTAAAAAGAAATAAAAAAATTGTTATTAATAAATATAAATCAAAGTGCCACATTTAACACAATGATATTAGATGTTTTCGACACATGTTAACCATGCCTGCATACTTTCACAAGTACACCACATGGGTTTATGCTCAGACCACTTGTCCACAACGATGATCCAGATGTATGTCTGTTGTTATTTTTCCTATTAAAGCTGGTAGACGATAGCCTGCCATTTTTCCTATTAAAGTTGATCGAAGGTGGAGGTCACCACTGGTTAGCTTTCCTGAGAACGTGGAGGTCATCACTGGCTAGCTTTCCTGAGAACTTGAATTGCCCAAAACTCAAAGATCGAAGGTGGGAGTCATCACTGGCTAACTTTCCTGAGAACGTGAATTTCCCAAAACTCAAACAAATCCACAGCAACAACAACCATCACATCGTGCGTGGAAAGAAGCTGCCCTGTTGAATTGACCCTTCTAATTCGAAGTGCTTCCCTGCAAGTTCAAACCTGTTAAGCTAAAACTGCTTTGCAAGTTGAAATCACCCTTGGGTAGGTAAAGACTAGCTTCAGAAAGTCCTCCAGAGGAATTTAAGGGGCAAAAATCAAGGGTCATTAAATAACTTAACTTTCTATTTGCTCTTGGGCACTGCAAGAATTAATGGGTCAAGTGTTAAGTGCATTTGTATCATTGTTGCCTATTTCTCCGAGTTTACAAATTAGCCCAAATTATTGATATATATTTCCAGTGTTGCCTAGTTCTCCGAGTTTACAAATCAGCACAAATTATTGATATATAATTACAGCGTTGCCTATTTCTCTGAGTTTACAAATCAATCCAAATTATTGATATATAAATGAAGTGATTATATCTGCACTCTTTATATATATTTATATCTATTCAAGCTTGTGAGCACTGAGTAATCTTTCAAGTTCATATTCATACATAGGTTTTCATTAATAAATACCTGATAATACACACTAACTTGTTTACTTTCATCATTCAATCAATGCACACTGACCTGCTTACTCTTTGTGTGATTAAGAACCTACGTGCAAAAAGAAACCAGGGAAGCAGAAAGAAACCAGGGAAGTCGACTTAAGGACTAAGAGAAACTGAGGTACGAGTAAGAACATACATGCAAAAAGAAGCGCAGTACCAGGTTGTCCACTAGCACCAACATCAGTAGACACCCATGAATGCATCCATACGTAAGGGGGTTGCCCCCATAGGAACGTACGCCAGATTCCAAGATACAATACCACCTGGTCGGGCTAATCCAACCATCTTACTTCTCTTTGACCCGTTAAGAGTGTGCAAGTAAACTAGACACATCAACAACATGCATTTGCCACTAGGTAACTTCAATAGTTCACCACCTGGCAACTTCAACCAACAAATGATTTTAACTTATAATACCATAGTACATTATTTCATAGCATTTAATAATGGTAAAACTAATGCTAGCATTAGTGTCCACTTCCCAAATAATAAAAATAACAGAAGTCGAAAATAACATATGCTTTTGGCCTCTCCTCCTTTGAAAGAGGCCAAATAAGATGATGAAATAAATTTCCATATAGTTAACAAACGAAACTGGTTGTATACGCCGCAAACTCATTGTATAAACTGCATACTCGTTAAATGAATTAACGCTAAAAATCATGATTCCGATTACCATAGTCCCATGCCATCTCAATGACATGGACTAATAAAAAATGTTATAAGTTTTTAGTAATGATTAGTGAACTAATTTCTTAGGTTGAAAATCCTTGCCCGTCTGTAATTGCAAAAATGGTGGTGAAATTGCGCAAGTCTAGAATCTTCGAATCGAGCCTCTCGTTGTCAAAGTTGGTCTTACCGGATTTAGCTATAAACTTTTTGGTGGTGACTAGATTAAACCTATCTTACCATGCCTCTGTAAAAATGATTCTTCAATCATAAAATTGGTTATGAGCTTTGCTGGTAAGCATTTCCTACTTCAATTAGGGTTACCATATCTCTCTAAAATGATTCTTCAACCATAAAATTGGTTATGTGCTTTGCTTGTAAGCATTTCCTACTTAAAATGGTTGAAGTATGAAATTAGTTATGAGCATTATCTTTAAATATTTCTTAACGACTTTATGGAATTGTTACTATTTTAATCTCCATTAACTCATTTTACAAATGATTTACTTATGAATTTGGTAATGGGCCTCAATCATAGTGATCTTCTAATTTCTAATGATTAAGCTACTACGTCGAATTTTAAAAAGAGTGCAAAATCGATGTTGTTTTGACTTTTATACTAAGAAGAAAATGTCAATTTGAGAATGTTTTTTTTAATAGTAAGTGTAATATCATTTCATTTTTATTTATTTTTTAAGATATGATGCAACGAAGAAGGTGCAAAATACATTTTACTTAAAAAACATGTTTTATTAAATTTAATATTATTTCAAAATTATAATTATATCTATAGTATAAAAACAAAAATAGAAAATAGAAATATATTAATATAGGGTTAATGTGAGTTAAATATAATAATTGTTTAATTAAGATACTATAAATTTATATGTAATTGAAATTGTTGTATTTAATTTGAATCTTTCTTGTTAATCTAAAGAGAATTATATATAATATATAATTTTTAATTTGAATGTTAAAATACTTTACTCTTAAATTCCTTTAATCTCTCTAAGTAATATAGAAATTCCAATTATACTTTTAGTAATTACAATGTGTTTTGCCATAATAGGTTTATAGTTATTTTTGGAAAGTTCAATGATATGATTATTAATTAATTTAATATATGTTGTAATCTAGATAAAGTAAATATAATAAAAAAAAGTTTTATAATTATAATTTTTAAACATAAGTTATAAATCTATATTATTATGCTTACTAAAAATACCTTCAATATCTAAATACTAAATAACTTAAAATATATTTTTCTTCTTCTTCGTAAGTGTACTTAAAATATATTTTCCTTCCTCGTAAGTGTTCTTCATCATGAAACTTTGTCTTTTACTTTAATAGTTTTGTTCCAATTTTGCAAATGCATCCAATAGAATGATCAAATACAAAAGTCTTGTTTGCTATTTACAATATTTTATTTAACCATTTTGGGGATTTTAATTTCGCATCTATTAAGTGAGGAGAAGGATCAAATCTCTCCAGATTGTAATATCCCTATCTCTAGAACCTACTTTTGACATTCATGATTTAACAAAGTGAAATATTGTGGTGATTAATATGTTGGAATTTACAATTCATTTTTAGAAAGATTATTATTATTCAGCATTTGTTTGCAAATAAATGTGTTGGAGGGTTTGGTGTTGATGGTAACTTCTATTGTGCAATAAATGATAGCATGATAAAATGGATTGAAGTCGTTATTCACAGGACTCGTCATTTGAAGAGTAAGCTCTAGTGACACTCAAGAGAAACCATTGTCATATGAAGGAATTAAAGACCCCTGAAAGCCGCCTATGTAAGCAGAATTGTTGGGGTGAGTGTCATGCCATAGAACCAGTGACAAATTAGTTGTTTGTGATAGTGAAGCTTCTATTTGGGTATTATCAAAAAAATTCGGCAACCAACATTAGATGGAGCTACGTATTGAATGCTTGAGGCTTTGAATATGCCTCTCAAACCTATGAGTTTGAATTCTTTGTGTATATTGCATCAGAGTAGAGTCAACATGACCACTTTTGAAGTTTATATAACAGTCACCTATATCTATGGTTGGTTGCCATTATTAATGGTTAGCTTGTATATCCAATGACTAAGTACCAATGTATGTCCTTCTATTGTAATTATATAGAGATTGGGATCCTCGTAAGAATGCCTTCCAAAATCCATTACAAAGGGTTTCATCACACGAGCTATTTGTATTTTCTTGGATTCTTCTAGATAATGTTTCTTGGGAATGAGAGTTGATTTTAGATGGGGCCTTTTAGTTGTAACCAATGTTAAGATAAGTAACTAGACTTTTCTTAAAAAACAAATTATTGCATATGCATCAAATGTAGATTATTTTATTAATACCCTTGGAAATATTTGCAAGGTTCATATACATTAGTTTCTTGAAAAGTTGGCAAGGGGTAGCATGTAAAAAGATAAAGGAACCACATTATTGATTTGAAAAATGTAACGCCCTCCTCTCAGGCCTACTGATCTGATTGTGGGATCTTAGACAATTATTAAGGTATTACAGACTCGTGTGCATGTATATGCCTATGTTACTTTGTGCAATGGATCAATAAGATTACGAAATACATAGACAATGAAGTAGTTAAAGAAAATAATAAACAAACACATATAAACACAACAAGTTTAATAAGAAGTTCACCCAACACTCCTAGGCTACATCTCCTGGTCTAGCCCTTCAGTGGTGACCTCTCTATTATGTCTTCAAAAATAGAGTTTTACAACAATGAGCTCAAATTGAGCCTCACACCATAGATACAAAACAATAAAGCTTTACTTGGATCCCCCAAGTCTCTTTTGAGTACACAGACTCTCCTCACTGACTCTTTGTCTCTGTTGCTCTATCTCAACACTGCCTCTGCCTCTATTTTCTCTCTGTCTGTGGCTTTAAATCCAATCAACACTGTCTGTTCATTTCTCCTTCTTAGGCTCTCTGGCCACTCAGATCCCTTTTTGAGCGTTAGCAATCATTGTTGAATGCTTTCAGGGATAGTGGTCACCTATACTGTAACGGAATGGTCATTGGGCCTTTGAAATCCTTTAAAATCATCGTTCTCTATTTACACAGATAAATATGTTCAAACACAGGAAAAGTCTGCAAAGACTATTCATTGAACTTCAAATATTATGAATCCGCCTTATAACTCCTATCGAGTCCGCCTGTATAATCGCATCGCATCTCACCGTTGATCTGGAAGATCCAGATCCAATGACTATGATTCATTTCGGGCGGCCCTTTCATACGGGGGTTAACAGCCTGATGAGGGTGGTTTTCTCTCTCCTTAGCCTAGACGCGTGGCAGCCATTGTATGGGATCAGGTAGAGCCTAGCCCAAACCACTTAATGTCCATGGCCTACCCAAAGTCCTGCCTGTTTCCTTTGTATTAAAAAATACATTAAACACTGAAATTCCGCTCATATCAGACTTGAAATAGTATTCAACTATCGTTGTCATCATTATTATCGGCCCTGCTCCATTGAAATGTTCTGATGTGATGTTGCGATGCGATTGATCGCAATCGCACATCGCACATACTCCAGGCCGTTGTAAGCACTACTTTGCATTTACCGATAGCGATAATGCGATGCAACTGGGGTCATCGATCTGTGTGCTTGATTGATGGTCCTCATTGACCCCATTAATCATTGTCGCGTATTCTTTGTGGTCTTCGTCGATAGCCTCCCTTTGCCGCAACCGATTTCAATTCGCCAATCGGATCTGGATCGTTGATCAACCAGATCTGACGGTTCCAATTCAAAGTTGCTTTAAACCACCAATACTTTGTTTTTCAATGATTTCTCTATGTTTTTTTCCTCCCGATAGTGTTATCTGCCTTCTTTAAAGGTTTTTCTTAGGTGATAATTTTGAACATTTAGAATATTTTGAAGACTTAGAGGATTTTCTAGGATCCATTTGGATCACACCTTCCCACTGAAAGAGGCTTTTGGACCACCAAAAGTTGGTTTTCTTTAAGCATCAATCAAGTGAGGATACAGCTTCCTCACTTGCCAAATCTCCATCCATCTCGCATTGCTTGGCTTTCAACCCTTGAGTCTGATTCGCAGGTACTCAACATCCCCTCTGCTTGTAGTTATCACCTTCCTGTCTAGAACTATATCTTCCTACAACTCATTGAGATATTCAGGCAACAGAACATCAATAGAAGGCAACTGACTTTGCTCTTCGGGATCTTCAATCAATGAAGGTTCAAATAGTCTCAAGTTCTCTGCATTAACTACTGAAAAGATGTGCATGTAAACTAGAAAATCAAGGCGAAAAGCATTCTCACCAATTTTCTCAAGTATCTTGAAAAGCCCTTACCTCATTGGCTTCAGCTTCTTACCTTCACCTTGCATTCTATCTTTGCTGATGTACAACCAGATTTGATCACCAACTTGGAAGCTATGCTCAATTCGATGCTTATCATGCCTTACCTTGTACTTGGCTTGACTCTTTTCCAACTATTCATGCACTGCCTGGTGAATTTCTTAGATCTGTTCGATGAACTTGGTTGCTTTGTCCACATCACTATGTCCATAAACTGTTATGTCTTTACTAAAGACAAAATCCAAGGGATACCTTGGTGTAAAACCAAAACAAGTATCAAAGGGAGATATTTGTGTAGAAGAATGTTTAGCATAGTTGTAAGCATGTTGCACATAACACAAATGTTCATCCCAAAGTTTGGGATGCTTACTGCAATAGCCTCTGAGAAACTGGATCACTGTCCTGTTGGCCACCTCTGTTTGGCCATCTGTTTGTGGATGAAAGGTTGTGCTCTTCTTCAGTCTGGTGTCCATCAAGTCCCATAGACTAGACCAAAACTTCCAACAAATCGGGAATCTCGATCAGAGACAATAGAAGTGGGTAACCCAAAATCAACCCATACACGTTGAAAGAACAACTTTACTATTTGTTCATCTATAACCTACTTGTTACGAGGTATTAAAATACACATTTTTGTTGAAAATAATACTGAGAGGGGGGGGTGAATCAGTATTATCTAATTCTTTTACCAATTCTTCCTTATTTATACTTTGAATTATTTTTGCATACCAATACCATAAATAATGAGAATGAACAAGAAAAGCAGACAGTCACATCAAAGAACACCAGATATAAGGTGGAAACCCAATGTGGGTGAAAACCACCTGCTGCAATATGTCTCTATCTTCTTTCAAATTTAGAAACTTCTTTTACAATGGTCTTGTACTCGTGCAGTCCTTTACCAGTACGCAGGCTGCAACCTACAGAGAGCTACAACTCTCTCTCGTTTTCCAGTCTCTCCTGGAAAGGAGCTACAACCCCCTACTTCTTTTTAAGGACCACTTTTCATAAATTTTCAAACTGGATCCATATATGTAAATTATACAGTCAGCTGCAATAACCAGATCAATAATAACATAACAGAACCCAGAACACCTTATCAACAGAAAAATTCAACCAACAGAAGATCTTAACTCAGATACGCAGTTTTTCTTTTTACTGGCCTGCGTCACTACGCACTTCACCCTCTGCCTCTCTGCATATACCCGCAGAGCTCCTTCTGCTGTACTGCGTGGCCACGCACTGCTCCTTTCACTGATCTGCGTACAGTACGCATCCAAATGTACTATCGCGCCGCGTACTGCAAGGTAGGCACGCACACAGAAGAACTATCGCGCCGCGTACTGTCACAGTAGGTACGCACCCAGAAACACTGTCGCGCCGCGTACTTAAACAGCAGGCACGCACCTGAACCACTGTCGCACTGCGTACCCACGCACTTCACCTTTGTCGCCTCTGCGTACCCACGCGCTGCTCCTTCGTCTCTTCTGCGTACCCACGCATTGACCCTTTGTTGCCTCTGCGTACCCACGCACTGCCACTGTTGATCACCTGCGCACCTCTGATTAGGGCCATAATACAGTCAGATACTCAGATCTGATCTTGCGCTTGAGAAATCACCCTTCACAGATTCGCTTTCAACTTCTCTCTTATAGATCAAGCTTTTTAAACCGAGAACCCAATAGATCAGATCTTAAGATATTCAATGCTCAAAAGATACTCAAGCCAAACGATCTCCTTAGCTTTATATAGGCATGATCTTCCTCAAATCATGGACTAATACCATGGGCCAAAACCATGATAACATAATACCGTCGGCTAAATACCATAGGAAACCCCACGTGAGCGCGCTTTACTGCCTTGAAGTGTGTGCACGGGGGTACGCACCTCATGAATGGATAAGCTGCGTAATTGTACGCGGTCCCTGCACGGCGTAACTGCGGGTACGCACCTCCTGAACTGTTCTCCTGCGTACTTCTTTATTTTCATCAAATTGAGAGCCATGCCATGGGTGTTGCCATCAAGTACAACATCATAATCATATCAGAAACATAATGCCAACAATCTCCCCCTTTGGACTTGATGGCAACCTCAAAATCTCTTCAGCTTCATTCTCCCCCTTTGACATCAAGGGCAAAGGGTGATGCTTCCCCTAAGAACATGCTCCCATCATCCACCATAAATGAACATGAAAGAGATAGAGACATATTGCAGCAACATTTAGATAGCATTCATGATCTCCTCCATAATGCCAACAATGCATTATGTGCTCCCCCTGAACCTGTGCGGACAACCATCAAAAGTGATTCAACAAGATGATGTATCAACAACCCCCAGCTTTTGCCTGAGGTATTCAAAAGTCTCCCTGGGCAATGGTTTAGTGAGAATATCAGCAACTTGTTCCTTAGAAGGAACATACT
>APFE030660130.1:652-15495 GCA_000404065.3 Pinus taeda | reverse complement strand
TGAGCTCTTACAATATATTCTATTCCATCTTTTGTGAGTTGATACTTATTTTCAGTTCTATAGAAAATGGCTTTTCTAACATACAAGTAAGGACTTCCTAAAACAATACCACATATATCCAAGGGAACTATATCTAACTCAACCTCATCTACAAAAGTTGACCCAATAGCAAACCTAAGTTTACATTGTCTAGTCACTTGTAGCTTTACTTTATCACATACCCAACCTAATGGATGTGGCTTCTTGTGAGGTGTCATTAGTAAGCCCAACTTCTTTACAATTGTTTCAGAAATCAATTTTACTTATGAACCACTATCAAATAAAGTATCAATCTTTTGAAACTCTAATATGAAAAAGCTCATGTATTTTCCTTTCATTGTCTTCATTATCAATAGATTGAACATAATTACTAGTAGATGCTTCAGAATTTTTACCTTTTATACCTGTGGTTGTGATTGTTGTTTCATCACCTAAGTCTGACCCCAAATCTTTCTAAATAGCAGCAGCAATCTTCTTCTTCTTACCACCAAACGTCTTGGGTTTCAGCTCTGGATGCAAAGGCCAGCAGTGTTCATCATCATGCCCATCCTTCTTGCAGTGAGTGCATGAAGGTTTGTCTTTCTGTACAGTGTTTGTCTTCCTTTCCTTCCATTTTTGCTTCTTCTTTTCCTTCTTCTTGCTTGCAGTGGGTTTTGATGATCCTCCAATCTCCGGCTCACATTCTTGCCTCTAACCTCTAGAAGTGTAGCCTGAACAGACACCTAATCTATGCTAGTATGGTTAAACATGAGAATGGTGTGCCTCAAATAGCTGTGTAGACCAACTTCAACAAAGTTTCAAGTGAGTCCAGAAAAATGCCTAGAATTAAAGCTCTTTTTCTAAATTCCTGGGTATAGCTTTGTACACTTTGGCCCTTTAGCTGGCGAAGAGTTTTCCAACTCATCATGGCTTGCTGCATATAAGCTAGTGGATGGAATTGTTTTTTAATGGTAGAAACAAATTCATTCCAAATAGAAAGAATTTTACCATGCTTCTTCAAATCAGCTTGTGTCTTGCCTTCCCACCACACTAGGGCAGTTCCTCCAAGATGAAGGCTAGTCAGCTAAATCTTTCTCCTTTCTGAATTGATGTTTTGCACCCTGCAATATACATCAATCTGTCTAATCTAGTTATCTCGCATTTATGCATTTAATTCACCATCATAAATTGGTAAATTTAATTTAACATCTAATTTAATCACAACAACTTTCTTCTTTTTCTTTTCAGGGCTAGTTTTATGTGAAGAAGATGATGAGGATGGTTATGATGGAGTAGAAGATGGAGAGGGCTTCTCTTCTTTCTTTTTTCCTTCTGGATGGCCATCTAGAAGAGGTTCCTTTGCTCCTTTTTCTATTTGAGATGTTGAAGTGCTTTCATCCCAACCTTTCTTAAATTTTCTATACATCTCTTCCACCATGGCTCTCATGCTCATGAAACTGTCCATGAACTTGGAGTCTGATTCTAATGAGGTTTGTTCTTCCATCCTCCTCTTAAGATAGACTCTTCCAATTTATGGATTAGCCTTGACAAGTTCTCCTTCTCCTAGTTTGAGCTTTAGCCTAGTTAGCATTCAACAATCTAGCACAAGCTTGTCTAACCTTAACAAACCTAAAGCTTTGATACCATTTGATCTGCTTGTGAGATCTTAGATAATTATTAAGAATTACAGACTCATGTGCATGGATATGCCTATGTTACTTTGTGCAATGGATAGATAAGATTACGAAATACATAGACAATGAAGCAGTTAACGAACATAATAGAAAAACACATATAAACACAACAAGTTTAATAAGGAGTTCACCCAACACTTCTGGGCTACGTCTCCTGGTCCAGCCTTCAATGGCGACCTCTCTATTATGTCTTCAAAAACAAAGTTTTAGAACAGTGAGCTGAAATTGAGCCTCACACAACAGATACAAAACAATGAGGCTTTACTTGGATCCCCCAAGTCTCTTTTGAGTACACAGACTCTCCTCACTAACTCTTTGTCTCTGTTGCTCTGTCTCAGCACTGCCTCTGCCTCTGTTTGCTCTCTGTCTATAGCTTTAAATCCAATTGACGTTGTCTGTTCATTTCTTCTTCTCGGGCTCTCTGGCTTCCCAACCTTTATCTGCTCAGATCCCTTTTTGAGCGTTAGAAATCATTGCTAAACACTTTCAGGGATGGTGGCCACCTATACTGTAACAAAATGGTCATCAGGCCTTTGAAATCCTTCGAAATCATCGTTCTCTATTTACACAAAGAAATACGTTCAAACACAGGAAAATTCTGCCAAACATTGTTCACTGGACTTCAAATATTATGAATTCACCTTATAACTCGTAACGGGTCTGCCTGTATAATCGCATCGCATCTCCACCGTTGATCTGGGAGATCCAGATCCAACAACTATGGTTCATTTCAGGCAGCCTTTCATATGGGGGTTAACCGCTCGATGAGGGTGGTTTTCTCTCTCCTTAGCCTAGACATGTGGCAGCCATTGTATGGGATCGGGCGGAGCCCAGCCCAAACCACTTACCGCCCACGGCCTACCCGAAATCCTCCCTATTTCCTTTGTATTAAAAAATACATTAAATATTGAAATCCCACTCATATCAGACTTGAAATAGTATTCAACGTCATTAATAAACCCTTTCGGGTCCGTAATATCGCATCGGCGCTTTATCCCTTGTATTTCGTTTGTTTAACGAAAATGCAATCTACAGTGAAAAAACGTTGCTTCCGAACTTGAAATATGATCAAATATCGTCCATAGTTTTATCGGGTCTGGTTATTGTTGTCATCATTATTATCAACCCTACTCCATTTAAATGTTCTAATGCGATGTTGCAATGTGATTGATCGCAATCGCACATCGCACATACTCAGAGCCGTTGTAAGCGCTCCTTTACATTTGTCGATAGCGATACTATAATGCAACTAGGGCCATCGATCTACGTGCTTAATCGACTGTCCTCGTTGACCCCGCTGATCAATGTCATGTATTCTTTGTGGTCTCCACCAATAGTCTCCCTTTGGAACCGCCGATTGCGATTCGTCGATCGGATCTGGACCGTTGATCGGCCAGATCCTACGGCTCCGATTCAAAGTTGCTTTAAACTGCCAATACCCTGTTTTTCAATGATTTCTCTATGTTTTTGCCTCTCGATAGTGTTATCTTCCTTCTTTAAAGATTTTTCTTAGGTGACAGTTTTGAACAATTAGAAGATTTTGAAGACTTAGAGGATTTTCTAAGATCCATTTGGATCACCTACCCAAAGTAACCATGCCAAGTGGGTAAACATGAGACGAGAGGCTACTGTGATCAAATTTGACCTCCTATGTGACCTCAAGGAAGTGGAATCGACAAAACATTACACAAAGTTATCCAACATCATCAACAGAGCCCTTAGGAGACAAGTCAGCCACTCAGACAGTCTTTCCCTAGGTCCCACTTTTGTTTTAGGTCTCTTAGGCCATAGTCACTCTCATGTTATGGGCAAGGGAGCAGCCAGAAACCAAAATTCGCTCTCATAGGCCTGCCTGACAGTGACTGTGGACCGAACTTGCCAGTTCTGTGCCAAAAATCCCTGAAATTAAGCCACTTTTCAAGCCCAAAGCCCAGGCAACTGCCCAAAATGGAATGAAACCTCATAATCAAGTAAAGTACAAGAAAACAATGATGAAAAAGTAAATAGTTGATCAATACCTTAACTAGACCCCTACTAGCCATGACAAGGATTTCATCAAACATATCATCGACATGTAACCTACAGGTGTAAACAATAGAATTAAGTGTAGCGATCTCATACTTATTTAAGAATCGTTATGAACCATTGTTCCCTCATGCCATTTTCTACATATTCATCTATTAGGTCATATACACATTATCCATTCATATACAAGTAAAAACATACTGAGATCCATACATAGTTGTTGTCATAAAATGTGCATATAACTAGCATAGCAGGAATAGAAATACAATAAACATATTAGTCATCAAAGTCCATATATACATCAATACCTTTACACATGAAAATCAAGGGAATGAATTTATCATTAATGAATGAAATAAACCAATCAGAGATGGGACTACCACGTTCCACCCGACTGTAGAATGGTTGAGCCAAATCTCTCTTCAGCCTTTCACCCTCGTGTCATATTCCAAGCATGAATGTGGAATCTTGTAGAACACATAAATCAAAACTCATCCAAGGCTTCCAGAGGCCATCCACCTCAACCCATCAAACAGTGATTCCACCTCACAGTCAAACATAACAAAACCATCATCAGATTGGTCTCCATCCAAGCCTTCTAGGGCTTCCAGAGCTTCTAGAGAATTTTTCCAACCAAGGCTTCCAGAACTAATAACTCAACCCACAGCTTATACAGGGCTTCCAGAGCATTTGTCCAACCAAGGCTTCTAGGACTAGTAACTAAAACCACCAAGGGCTTCTAGAGCATTTGTCCAACCAAGGCTTCCAGGACTAGTAACTCAACCCCAAGTTGTTATAGGGCTTCGAGAGTGTTTGTTCAACCAGGGATTTCAAGACTAATAACTCAACCCAAGCTAAGGAAACATGAGAACCAACCAAAAACAAACCATGAAAGTAAGCCCACAATCACAATGGTTATCCAGGAAATGACAAGGTTAGGAAATCCATTGTCGATCCAGGCAATCCTCCATGCCAATGATAGATCACAACCAAGAAACCACATGCATGTGCAATGCATGCCAAAACTAATGAAAAAATCATACATGCAACTCGATATCTGCAAGAAAATCTGATGTAGTTGCTCATGTCGATGCCTTCTTGTGATTTCCTGCTCTTCCTTTGCCTTCTTGCTCCAAGAATCCAAGTATGCCACACGCTTCAAGAAAAATCTAAGTATCCAAGAGTATTGGAAAGAGAGAATAATGAGAGAGAGCTCCAACACTGAACTGAAAAAAGGTTACCAACTGATCCTCATAATCCTTTTTATGGATGAGGCCTCTATTTTCTTCATTTTCCATTATTTTCCTTCATTTTCCTCCTCGCATGCAACCTGTGACCTTTCACCTTCCTTCTCTCCTAATTTCCATTATTTTCATAAATAAATGTGCCAAAATTCCATTTTTCCTTTTAATGTCTTAGCCATTGCCTTTTCCAATTTCCTTAGCCATAAAAATCCAAATGAACACCCCCTAGGATGTCTTGCCCAATATTCAGCTTGGAATAAGTGTCCCATCAACCGTGGTTATTTTTTTAACTTTTATCACATGGAATTTTCACTAGGGTTGTTACATAACCCTCTCCCTTGGGGGATACTGTCCTCTATGTTCAATCACACATATATCTCAACAACTTGCTGAAAGAAGACATGCTGCTCATGAAGCTTCATAACACAACTCAATGCAGTATTTACAATGAAAGATCTGCTCAAGAGAAAAACATCATGAAAACATACCACATAGTGGATCTTTATAAAACAACTCATCCGCTATTTACAATGATCATCATGTTGAGTGCCAAATCATATAACATCATGACATCATGATATCGTAACCATGTCACAGAATACTAAAATGACACCCATACCGCATAATGGAGATTTATAACATAGCTTGTTATGATATTTACACCCATACATGGGTGTACATATAGCAACATCATCAAAGATATGGATACCAAAATATATGCCAAATCATATACCAAAACATATATCAAAATATATACTAAGCACCATATCTAAGCATATATGAAAAAACATCATATAGCGTATATCAAACCATCATAAAGCATATATCAACCACCATAAAGTAAATACCAAACCATCATAAAGCATATACCAAACCACCATAAGCATATGCCAACCCACCATAAGCAAATACAAAACCACCATGTCAAGCTGCTTTGCCTCAATTGGAAAACAAGAAAGGATACATAACCTGCATCTGATCTGCCATCTCCCATGTAACTTCATCGGGCCCAAAGTGATTCCATTGCACTTTAACTTGCTCGATTGCTTGGTTCCAAAGCATGAGCACCTTTTTCTGAAATATACACTGAGGCTCCAACTGGGATTCTCCATCTGGTTCCACCAGCAATACATACTAGTCAATTACATGATCAACATCTTTGACATACTTCTTAAGCAATGACACATGGAAAACATCATGGACTTTCATTATCGGAGGCAGTGCAAGTCGATAGGCTACTAGACCAATCCTCTCAATAATGTTGAGAGGTCCACAAAATCTTGGTGCCAGCTTGGCACATGATCCAATCCACAAAGAACTCTTCTTTGACTTGATGCGCAAGTACACATGTTCCCCAACCTGGGAATCCTTGAACAACTTGTTCCTATTTTCATAACTCTTCTGCCTATCTTGTGTTTCCTTTAGATTCTTCTTGATTACACACATTTCTTGTTCCATGTCTACCAACATATCTGGTCCAATCAATACCCTGCTAACCGAATCACTCCAACTAATAAGAGTGTTACAACTTCACCCATATAGTGCCTCAAAAGGACTAATCCTCAATGACTCCTAATAACTGTTGTTGGATGTGAGGTCTACCAAAGGGAGATACTCTTCCCACTTTCGTTGTTGATGCATCACATACATCTTCAACATGTCCTCTAATATCATGTTGACCCTCTCTATCTTTCCATCTGTATGTGGATGATAAGTCGTGTTGAAGGCCAACTCTATGCCCAAACCTATAAATAACTCCTTCCAAAACATGGAAGTGAACTTCGCATCCCTGTCTGACACAATCTTCTTTGGAACACCATGTAGTCTAACCACATCTCTAATGAACACATGTGCCACATCACTAGCTGAGAACATAGACTTCACCAGAATGAATTGTGCAACCTTTGTCAACCTGTCCACAATGACCATGATGGAATCATGCTGCTTCACTGTCTTTGGAAACCCTTTGATCAAGTCCATCGAAATGACCTACCATTTCCATTTTAGAATCTCGATCGGTTGTAGCAGTCCACCTAGATTTTTACACTTTGCCTTCACTCGCTGACAATCAAAGCATCTAGCCACAAACTCTGCTACATCCCTCTTCAAATTCAGCCAATAGTAATACTTCTTCACCATTGTCAGTGTCTTCTAATAATCTAGGTGACTTGAATAAGGTTTCGCATGAAACTCCCTCAAAATATCCTTCTTGAGCTCACTGTTATTTGGTACATATATTCTGTCTCAAAACCTGACCAATCCATCTGGAGTAAGGCGATAGTCCAAGTCCTATGCACCTTCACTTGTACCTGTACCATCACCTGTACTATCACCCTGCTACAACATGTGCACAATCTCCATATTCCTAACATCTTGTTGTCCTACTTGCAAGATCCTATCCTATAAATTTGTCCCATACGAGCTCATAGCTGCCAAGTGATGTACATGTATCTATCTACTGAAAGCATATTCCGCAATGTTCTCCTTACCTTTGATGTACTTGATCTCAAAATCAAAATCATTAATCATGGCGAACCATCTAGCCTGCCTGGCGTTCAGATTCAGTCAGTCAAGCAAATACCTCAACCCAATGTGATCACTCATAAGCACAAATAACCAACCAAGAAGATAGTGCCTCCACATCTTTAGTGCATGTATAATCATTGCTAACTCAAGATCATGTGTTGGGTAGTTCTGTTTGTGCTCGTTTAGTTTCCGAGACTCATAACATACCACCTGTCCATCTTGCATAAGGACTCCATCAAGCCATCTCTTGCAAGGATTTATGCATACCAAAAATTCCTTATTTGGATATGAAATCTGTAGTAATGGTGCATGTGTCAAAAACTACTTAAGTTGTTCAAATCTAGACTCGCACTCCTAAGTCCATTCAAACTTCTTACCTTTCCTCTACAAGAATGTAATGGGATAATAAATCTTCGAGAAGTTCTTTATGAACCTACTGTAATATCCTGCTAAACCCATGAAAGATCTCACCTCATCCACACTCTTAAGAGCTACCCACTCCATGATGGCCCTTATCTTCTCTGGATCTACTACAATTCCTTCCTTGGAGACAACATGTCCCAAGTATTACACCTTAGTCTGAAAGAAACTACACTTACTGAGCTTAGCATAAAACTGATGCTCCCTCAACAACCTCAATACTGATGCTAAGTGCTCGGCGTGCTCTTCTTCAGTTTTAGAATATACCAGTATATCATCAATGAACACAATAACAAACTTATCCAGACATGGATGCAACGCACTACTCATCAAGCACATGAATGTAGTTGAAACATTAGTTAAGCCAAATGGAACTCCACCAAACTCATAATTCCCATACCTAGTCCTAAATGAATTCTTGTAAATGTCCTCTTCCTTGATGCGTACCTGATGGTATTTGTTTTCATTATGATACAAGTATTGTCCTTAATGGCAACTCTACAGGTCAACTCAATTTTGATAAGAGGCTAACAGGAATATTAAGAGGAAATAGGGCAGTGGTACAGAGGATCAGGAAGATGGAACTAAGGTCTATTGATTAGAATAAAGAAGTTGAAGGAAGAAGATGATGTGAGAGCAGTTTAAGAGATACACGCAGGTTCACTTAGTCCAAACAGTGTATATACACAGGTATTCAGAACAGAAAAAGCGTATAACGTACACAAGCACTCCCACAGAAGGTAAAGTGCATACATGTTGAAAACCATGGTTTTGGTCTGAGGTATTTGGTCCAAGGTATCTTTGGACCATGGTATTGACCCTAGGTATTTAGTCTGAGGTATTCGGTCTATGGTATTTGATCCAAGGTATTGGTCCTAAGTGGATTCGGTCCATGGTATTGAGAAAGGCCAAAAACTATATAAAGAAGAGAGGATCATAAGGCCAGTGTGCAAATGAATAAGATTCTAAGGAATACTTCTATCTAAAGTATATTTTATGTTGCAGGGTTATGTTTGGGACTAGATATGAAATATTTATGTGCACCTTGAGTTCAATATTGGATCAAGATCATGAGACCTGAAATGACTTATTCTTGAATGATATGATATTGGTTGAGGCTAGATTTGATGTTTTTGCCTGTTTTATTCGTTCTCTATCATGATATGGGTTTGTCTGAAGTCTGGAATTACAAAAAAGTTCTGAGTTAATATTCGCATATCTGCATGCTGGTTCGTCTCGGCCAAAGAGCGTATACACGCAAGTTCTATTGTTTCAAATAGCGTATGCAAAAGAAAGGCTTGATGTTCAAAGATGACTGATCTATCAGATCAGTATTGCTCATTTAATTGCTGCTGCTATTTTACTATTGTCTGTCAATGAACTCATTTTAGATCTGAATGTAAATCTGAATGTGTAATGAGGTTGATATTTGATTGATTGTAGGGTAGGCTCGTTCTGAAGCTTTTTTGCGAAAAAAATTTTGAGAGCTCGAGAGCATGGCGGCGTTTAGGGTTTTCTGCAGATCCATTCTCTCTCCCTCCATCGATGCCTGGAATCGCTGCTTCCCCGTGGCGCATCCTCTCCCTGGTTCTGCTTTCAACGTTGGGTCGCCCGTTTGTTGGATTCCGCTCGCGTTTTTTTCTCAGCTGAGCTCTGTCAGCGGAGGGGCTGCTCTCTGCGGCTGTGTTCTCCACAGGGTTTCGTGCTGGTCCAGCTCCTCTCTTACCACCGCAGCCTGGGTTCGCTGCTTCCCCACGAAGCCTCCCCTCCCAGATCTTGTCTACGTCTTCGGTTTGCCCGTTTTTTGCTCGTGGCTGTGGTATTCTTTTCTGCAGGGCTCAACCGGCGGAGGTGCCATCTGCCGCAATAGCGTCCTCCTCTTGTTTGGCGTCTCCCAAGAGGACTCTCGCCAGGAACCCAGTAGGGGTTTGTGCGTCGCCTTTCTCGGACTCCATTTCCTGATAACGATGCAGCAGTATCCCCTTCAGCTTGAGGGCTTTTCGTCCTTTTCATTAACGGAGTTTTTCCCCTGTTTTTTCCCTTTTCCCCAGAGTATTCTAAGGGCGGGAAGATGGGCTTCTCTATATGTCCCCTTTCCCTCGTCTCAACCCCTTTCCGAGCATCCCTCAAGGATTGGAAGCCTGTCACTGCCTCCAGAAAATCTTATTCCCAGAATTTCTGCATTAAGCCTGTGCAGGGAGGATGCATGGCATATGTTTGACAGAATACTACAGAGAGATTCGCCTCAATCTCACAGAGAACGACAAATTCAGAAGCACTCTGAGTCCTTCCAGATCTTCATAACGCTCCTCTCAGGCAAATCTCTGCTCCAATGGGTGAGCTCTTCAGATTTAGTGCAGGACCTCAAACATAGACTGGATCTTAGAGTGGGGATTCCTGCTGCTTCTCAAAGGCTCCTCTTCAACGGTAAACAACTTGAAAACCTCCAGCCCCTGTCTTTTTACAATATTCAAAGAAATGTTGCAGTCATTCTTTCCCTTCATTTAAGAGGGGGGGCGGCTGGACAGTCATCTTCAACAGCAGCATTCTCCTACAAAGATGCTGTCCATGCCCAGAAACCAAAGAACGCAGCCCCACCAGTCCAAGGTCCAAAACATTTTCTGGTGGACAAGCTGGAGGAAACCCCCTCCATTGAAATAATGCATCCTACCATGGACAGGCAGTTTCAGCTGTTTGCCGAAAAGGGCATTATTTGCAGGTTCAATGGCCTGTGGCCTCGCACAGCAGATCTCTACAAATGGGTTCACTCCAACTGGACCAACAACTGCAAGGTTCTTCTTTGTTCTAAAGGCTTCTTCATTGTGATCTTTGTTGACAGTGAGGACTATCAAAAAGCTTTAACTGAGGGCCCTTGGTTCTGGGACTCAGCGGGTCTGTTTTTAACCCCCTGGTTCCCAGATTTTGATCCCTCTACAGCCATCATCACCAAACTACCCATCTGGGTCAGACTTCCCAACCTTCCAGCTCATTTATGGCACTTCGCTGTGTTTGAAGGAATCGGTAACAAGCTAGGCCGCCATCTAGCCATAGACACCTCCAGAGGAGAAAAAGGCATCTACACCTTCGCAAGAATCTGCGCAGAAATAGACATGAGCAAAGGATTACCAGATCAGATCGTTCTAAAGATTGGAGACTTCCATTGGACTCAGCCCCTGGACTACGAGAACACAGCGTTCCGCTGCAGAAACTGCCATCTTATAGGGCACCTTCACAGATCGTGTCCAGCGATTCCAGCCCAAAAGAAGAAGGCTGCTCCCAAGCCGAAATCCAAAAGCTGGAAGCCTTGTGACCTACCTCCCATGGATGACTTCAGTTCCAGCTCAGATGAAGAGGAAGAGAATGAGGACGGGATGGAGGATTCGCCGGCACAGGATCCGCCCCCAACAGGTCCTGTGGAGTCCTCGGCCCCTCCTCTCTCGCAGAAACGAACTCATGAGACATCTCCTTCGGATTCGGACAAGGAGATCTCTCCGTCAGCACAGCGTGGTCTGCTAGTTCTGCCATCCATACAGGATCAGTTTGGATGGGTCAAAGTTGGTAAGAAGAAAGGTAAAAAGGGCCGGACTGGGGATTCCACTCAAGCTGGGTTGAATCCCTAGTAAGGCTCTAGCCTCCTAGCCAGTCAGTTTACTTCTTGTGTAGCTCTGTTCTCTTCCTGCCCACTCCTCTGAGCCGAGGTGGATAATTCATCCTTGCTGGCTCCCCTATTTCTTTGGGGTTCTGTAGGAGGTATTTTGGTCAAGTTGTATTGTTCTCTGCTACGCCTCGGGCTCTAGTCAGCCCGGGCAGCCCTTTTGTACATTATTTTTTGTTTCTTAATACAAATGCTTACTTACAAAAAAAAAAAGATATTTGATTGATTGTATAAGTGACAAGAAGTGTTTTCTGTTGCCTGCCTGTGTAAAGTTCTGTAAGTTGACAGTAGATGTTTAGTGTACTGTTGGTTGGTATAGTTTGTGATTTAGAGATTTTATGATTCATAATCTTTAGATGTATATGCAGGTTGGGCTGAAGGAAGTAGCGTATACATGTAGGTTTTCTTCATTAAAGTAAGGTATACAGTCTGACACATGAATTTTAGAGGTTTCAGTAAGTTTTGAATGTTGATGCAGGTTTTTGGGTTCAGCACAGTGTTCTAACAACAGTGATCTGATTTTTTTAGATTAACTGCATGTTGGTTGATGAAGTTTGAGTTTCTAAATTTCTAATGGGTTATTGATGAGTCAAGGTCTTCATATGTTTTGATATATGCGAGGAGCATCCAGACTGAAAATTAATGAAACATGGTCCCTTGTGGAAGAGTGGAGTTTTCTATAGGCTGGCACCTACGTACTAGTAAACATATTGGCTAGTACAAGAGCTAGGGGGTTGTAGCTACCTTCTAGTAGAAGCTAGAGAATGAGAGAAGGTTGTAACCTTCTGCAGGTAGAAGCCTACATACTGGTATGAGTCTGCACCAGTACAAGGTTGTAAACAATTTTTCTTATTATTAAAAGAAGACAAAGACGACAACAGCAGGTGGTTTTCACCCACATTGGGTTTCCACCTTAAATCTTGGTGTTCATGTCTGTTGCTTATGTGTGATGGTTTAATCTATTATTACTACACATGGTTATTGTTTAATGTTTAATAAAGTATTGATGCACTGATTAAAGATCAACGTATGATGAATTAACTAAATCATAATTTCACTGGATATGCATTGGTTGCCTTAAGAACAGTTGCATGCACACGCGAGTTCCCTTCTCTGAAGTAGCGTATATAAATCTGATTATGGAAATGAAAAAGTTATTGATTTGTGAATATCAACTCACCCCCTCTCTCAGTATTATCTCCAACAATAGGTATCAGAGCAGGTCCTTCAGAAGAAGCTTGATCGCTTGAAGGAAGATCCATCAAGATGAATAATCACGAAAGCATGGGATCCATCAGACCACCAATCTTCGATGGGAGAAACTTTGTTTATTGGAAAATAAGAACCACAACTGTTGTGTGTGGAGCATGATTGTTCAGAGGTCTTTGTTTCAGCCGGATGTATACCCCAGGAAGTTTTGTACACCCCTCCACGCGGGGGGGCGCGAGGGGGACTTGTCCCCCCCGCGGGGGTCTGGGGGCCAGTGGTCCCCCGGCAGGGGCTCGGGGGCAGCGCCCCCGAAGCTAAAAACAGATGTAAATTTGCCTTGTAAAAGTATAGTAATTTCTAGTCAATCTGAGCCGTTCATTAGGCAGATGATCTGACGGTAGAACTTGTGTCTAGTTTAGGGTTTTTTGCCCTAGAAGGCAACCCCTCTCTTTGTATGAGGGCATTGTATTTTGAGGCGGCGATAGAGGTGTATTCTGTGTGAGCGGGAAACAGAGAGGTGAGACTGTGAGAGAAAACAGAGGATATTACAGCGGCCTTGCTGTAGGTTGTGTCTCTTTATTTTTGCTGGATAATAGAAAGGAAGGACTGGCTGTTCGAGGTGGACGTAGCCCAAACTGGGTGAACCACGTATATCTGTGTCTCTCTTGTTTTGTGCGTTTTCTGTGTTTATACTTCTGCAATATTTTATGTGTTCCATTGCTCCGTAATATATAATTTTCTAACAACAACCTATCTACAATCTCTTGGAACAGAGGTCTGGGAAATTGTGGAAGGAGGATATAAATTTCCAATAGCAATTCCTACAGACACGACAGAAAAGAGCAATATGATACCAATGCCAAAGTTGTCAATACTTTATTGGGAAGTTTGTCACGATCAGAGTTTGTCAAAGTCATGCAGCTCAAATCAGGCAAAGAGATATGGGACAAAATCTTTCAGAGCTATGAAGGAGACTCTCAGGTAAAACGTGCTAAGCTTCAAACACTCAGAATTCAGTATGAAACTCTTAAGATGCATAGTGATGAGAGTATAGCTAGTTACTTCTTACGTATAGATGAGTTTGTTAATTGCATGAAGAATCTGGGTGAAGAAATAAAGGAAGTTACCTTAGTTGAGAAAATATTGAGATCCTTGTCTGCTAAATTTGAATCAAAAGTGTCTGCCTCAGAAGAAAATCAGGATCTGCAGAATATCACTATGACACAGCTTCACGGAATCCTAACTACTTTTGAGATGAGAAAAGGAGGTCCATCAGATATGAGATAAGCCACATTTAAAGCTTCAGCAAAAGGAAAAGAAAAGGAAGAACACAATGAATCGGGACACATCTCAGAAGAAGAAGATGAGGTAAATTTTGTCAAGAAGTTTCAACGGGGTTCTGGAAGGTTCAGAGGTAAGCTACCTTTCAAATGCTTTGATTGTGGTAGAGTCGGTCATTATGCTACCAGATATCCACATAAAGATAAATGTGAAAAAGGAAAGGACTATGAAAAAGGGAATAGGAAACAAGTTGTGAATAGAAGGAGTTACTATACTCATGAATATAATGATGGTTTATCTAATAGTGATGAAGATGAAACTGGACAAGATTACAGACTTCTCATGGCTTATGATAGCGATGATTTTTGGGATAGTTTAGAAGATGATAGTGATGGTTTATCTAATAGTGACGATTATAGACTTCTCATGGCTTATGAAAATGATGATTTTTGGGATGCTTTAGAAGAGGAAAACTTTCATGAAGAAATCTTTAAACTCAAAATATGTTTAGAAGAAAAGAATATGATCATAGATACCTTGACATACCAACTTGCTGAAAAATAAAAACACAATGAAAAACTAGAATGTGAAATTGTGGGTCTAAGAAAAGATCTTGAGAAAACAAAATCTCTCAATCTTAGATTTGCTAAAGGATCAGAAACTTTAAATGAAATTATCAAAGTTCAGCGTTCTCCTCTGATAAATACCGGTCTTGGATATACCGAAGAAGCGTCTCAATCACAGAAGCTGTCAACCTCCACCAAAATCTAT
>APFE030660116.1:0-35236 GCA_000404065.3 Pinus taeda | reverse complement strand
TGAACATTCTAAAGGGTAAATGCTACTGGAATTAGGACTTCCATTGTTGACTTGTGAGGAGAGATCACTATCCTTCCTTGTTGCCATATTGGGAGTGGGTGAGCTTGTCAAAGTAGAGGAAATCTCTTGCTGGACCCTGGGAGGAGCTTGCACAACACCAAGGCTCAGGTTGTAATGGTTCCTTTTTGATTATTTAATACAAATAAGTCCATTCTTCTCAATGATTTCTTAATGAATTATTTCATGTACTCCTTGGTCTATGTGATGAACATGCTTTATTTTATGATGAATATTCAGATGTTATGTAATCGTTTGCTTTGTTAGTGTATGCAGGTCTGAAAGTGAAGGAGGAGCTCATCTGGATCAGCAAGGCTGGACTACTACAACAAGCATTTGACCTAAGGTAAGATCGAAAACATTTGAATTCTCGTAGAATAATGTGTGTTTAGAGAAGGATAGCTCTTGTTTGGTTTTTTGTCACTAGAGAGTCTTAGACTCCTAGGGAGGTTAGATTTGTCCGCAAATATAACTCTTTCCGCATGACAGAGGCCCCTAAATCTTCCACCTCGACATCAATAATATTCTCTAATGAAAGAATCAAAGCATCTTGCAACACACCATCTGTCACATTCGCTTCATGAGTATTTTCTTGTTGCGTGTCTCCTTCTTTTCCCTTCCGAGACTTGTAGTCTTTCTTCAAGTGTCCTTTCTTCCTGCATTTCCAGCACACTATCCCCAATATGGACTTGTATTTGCCTTTCCTTGACTTATTGTGATATCCTCATCTCTTTCCTCTTTCCATTTTTCTTCCCCTAGTCGATGCAGTCAAAGCATTACCCGATGTCTCATCAGAGCATTTCCTCGCTAGGGATTGCAACGACAACATCATCAAACTTTAAAGTACTAGATCCAGAGACAGAGTTACTAATAGCCATAACTAAACCATTCCAACTTTCTAGAAATGAGCATAGAAATACCAGAGCCCTAACTTCATCATCAAAATTTACCCCTACAAAACTAAACTAACTGGTAACTTTATTAAATTCATTTAAATGATCAACAACAGATCCACCTTTTGTCATTTTCATATTAAATAAATGCTTCAGAAGAAATACCTTATTTGAGGCCGAGGGTTTTTCATATAATTTGGCCAATGTTGACATTAAACCCTTTGTTTTCATTTCCATTTAAATATTAAAGGCTACCAACACCACTAGGCACAACCGTATTGTTCCAAGTGCCTTCCTATCGATAATATCCCATTCTATGTCTATCATACTCATCGGCTTTTTTGTCTTTCTGCTCAACGGTCGGTACAGATCTTTCAGATACAGATAATCTTCCATCTACATCTTCCATAGCTGGTAGTTTTGGTCGTTAAATTTTTCGTCCCTAAACCTACCATCTTCCACCATTGCTCCCACTTGAATTAGAAACCCTTTTCTCCTACGAGTTCATCATCCAAATAGACCTTCCACTATGATACTAGTTGTTAGAAAATTAAAACACAGAGCAATAGAACACATAAAATATATTGCAGAAATGAAAACACAGAAAACACATAAAACAAGAGAGACACAAATATACGTGGTTCACCCAATTTGGGCTACGTCCATGAAGAAATAGCCAGTTCTTTCTTTTATATTATCCAGCAAAATGAAGACAAACAACCTACAACAGATCTGCTGTAATTCCCTCTTCGCTCTCAATATCCTCTATCTTCCTCGCTCAGAATACCGATCTACATAGACACAATGCAATTCCCTCATATATAGTGAGGGGTTAACTTCTAGGACAAAAAACCCTAAATTAAACATAACTTCTACCATCAAATATCTACCGAATGAACAACCCAGATTGACTATGAAATTATGACATTTTACATGGAAATTTTACATCTATTTTTAGCTTCGGGGACGTTACCCCCGATCCCCCGCTAGGGGGGGCTCCAAAAAATCGGCGTCCCCCCCCCCCCCCCAGACGTCCCTGGCGGTGCACATTTTACGGGTGGTGCTGCTGCCACATTATGAACTGGGGTCCATTGCGGCCATACCTCTTAATAAAGAAGATAATCATGCTCTACACCCAACATGAAATATTGGAAAATAGGAGAGAAGGGAGATGAAAGGTCACAAATTTGCATGAGGAGGAAATTGAAGGAAATTGAGGAACAATGAAGAAAATAGAGGCCTTAATGATAAAAAGGATTTTGAGGATCAGTTCACAACTATTTTTAGTTCATTCTTTGGCACTCTCATTCTATTCTCTCTCTCATACTCTTGCACACTTAGAGAAATACTGTAGCATTGTTGGAGCATGCTTGAAGAACTCTAGTTTTCATTGGATTTGGAGAAAGAAAGAAAAGGAAAGCAGTAAAGTGCAAGGTAATAATAGGATCAACATCTGTAGCGAGATTTCTTTGCAGGTATCAAGTTTCATGTATGATTTCCTTGCTAGTTTTGGCATGCATGGTATATCCATGTGGTTAATTGGTTATGATATGTCATTAACATGGAGGATTGCCTAGATTGATAGTGATTTTACCTATCCTTGCCATTTCCTTGATAGCCATGGTACCGTCAGTTTTTGTACTTGTTATTTTTGATTGGTGCTCAAGTTCCTTATGGTTGTGGGTTGAGTTACTAGTTCCTCGAGCCGTTGGCTGGAACAAATGCCCTGGATCCCTAGAAAAACTTAGGTTGAGTTACTAGTCATGGAGCCTTGGTTGGAAAAACGCTTTGGAGCCCTTGATGGGTTGAGTTACTATTACTAGAGCCTTGGTTGGAAAAATGCTCTAGAGCCTAGAAGGCTATGGGTTGAGTTATTAGTTCCTGGAGCCGCGGTTGGAACAAATTCTCTGGAGCCCTGAAAAACTTGGGTAGAGACCAATTTGGTTGATGTTAGTGATGTCCAACCATGAGTTAGAATCACTAGTTAAGGGTTGAGGTGGTTTGTCCTCTTGATTCCCTGGTTTGGTTTTTTTTGGTTTATTCCATGAGATCCCACATTCACTCCTAGAATATGGTGTGGGGGTGATTCGCTGAAAGAGATATTTGGTTCAGCCCAATCTATGGTTGGTTGATATGTGGAAGTCCCTCACTTAGTTGGATTTTGCATATGTTAATAAGAAATTTTTTCCTCTTGTATTTTCATGAGTAATTTTATTGTTATTATGTGGCTTTGATGTTTGTTTTATCATGGTGTATATGTTTTGAATTTGTTGGTTATATGATGGTTATATGGTGTATATTGGCTATGGATATTTATGTGTTTTGATTTATTGATGAATGGTTAATGAATGCATGAGTTGATACATGTTATTATAGCTATTATGGGAGGGTATTAAACCTTCTTGATGATTCTCAAATAAGTATTAGGCACATATGTTTGAATATGAATTTATGACCTATAGATTACATGTTTGGCATTTGTTTGACAAATTGATTGTCATGGTTAGACGTATTTAGGTCAAGTCTTTGATAAATTTTTATATGAATACCTTTGTCCTGATGTCATTTATCATTCTGGAAAGTCTCACTTAGTTATGGGAAGTGGTCTAGAGGCTGACCTACAATTTAGGCCCAGAATCTAGGACTACTACCTTTAAACTGGAACATTTTGGTTGCAACCACATGGATGCAATCTTGTGCATGTGGTTGGAAGCTTCCAACCATATGGAGGTATTGTTGTGGGTGTAGTTAGGGACCCAGGACAAGTAAAAGGGTGTCGAGCTCAGGTTTTGGCCACCTTGGATGGTTGATGAACCCCTTAGGGTGCTATAGCACTTGTAGGATGTAGTGAGACATCATTTTGTCTTCTGTGGTTGGCCCCACTTATTTAATGAAATCTAGAAGGTTAGGTCATGTCATAGTAGCTCTTCCTCTCACGTTTACCCTGGCAGGCTAGTGAAACTAGATAGATATGGGATGGGTATTTATACATGAAATGTTGACGAGAGTTGCTAATGCAAGTGGATGTGAGGCTCTAGAATTATCTTTGTATAGAAGGTTCCTTGCTGAAATACTTGTTCAACGTGACATTGGAGCTCAAGAAACCTTCCATATGTTGCTAAAGATACCTCTTGTTGTATGTAGTCACACATTTTTTCCATTGAACGTTGGGAAGAATGTATACCAAAAAATATTAGTGAATTCTAATGAAACCTCATGAAAAAAATATGTTCACATTTCTCAAAACCAAACCCTCTTTTTGGAGAATTTATGTTTGATAGAAACAACAATATCATGGAGTTTTGATGTCTATCGTAAGAAAGAGCCATGGAGATAATGATATGTTTGTATTATTCTTAGTTCATGGCCATGGTTTTATGTTGTTCTAAATAATAATTTAGAAGAGTTTGAAACATTTTGTTGGACTGGGTTTCTTTTATACAAGCCATTCCATGACATTGCTTCAAATATGGGCCTTTCAAGTGAAATTATCATCGAGAATTGGAGGAATTTAAGATATTTCACATGGCATGTTGATCGAGGTCCTTTTCCAAATGAAGGAAATGAAGAATATTTTGAGTCCCTTATTCATGAAGAGAATGTTGATCGAGATTCAGAAGAGTGGTAGATTTTTTCCCGAATAATTCATCCAAACAATGTAAACATTTCTAACCTTTTTTAGCACTCAAATCTACCTTAGGCTGAAATAAGGTAAAACTCAAGGCTACATCAAACCACGCTCAACCTCGTAGCTAGCCCTACGAGGAAAGGAGAGGGCTCTCTCCGAGTCAATCTTGGCAAAAGGTAATCAATGAGGTTGAGATGACTAAATTGATAACTAATTTTAGGCTAGGTTTGAAATACAAGGAGTTTGAAATTGAATTTTTGAAGTTTTGTTGAATTCAAGGGAAAGGCAATTTTGGGTGTGGGGATGAGGCATAGTTTTTGCAGAGGTCTACTTGGGGCAAGATAGGCAAATGTTTTGATGCCTTTAAAGAGAATGAATGGATAGATCAGACTGGTGATAGGTTAAGGAGAGAACGAAACTTTCAAGGATTCTCCATAAACAGATGAAAACATGGAAAATCAAACAAACTTAAAGGCAGAGCATAGCAAATTATGGATTCTACCTTAACACTTCATTTGTTCAATTGTAGAAGATAAGAGAAGGAAGGTGATACACATAAACAACTTACAAATACTGAAAGAAGCACACCATCAACACATAAAGCCACATGAATCCCAAATAGTGCTGCAAAACCTTGGTCTTTCCTTTGCCAAAAATGCAGATAAAATATGTACAATAGAGTGTCAAGCTATTCCCAAGAGTCCAACCTCTCTAACCCCTGAAAATGATTGAGAAATTACATCATATAGACCATCCTAAACCCTTTCCTTGCCTCTAGGGGTCGAGCTCATCATTCTAGGAGCTGTTTGAACTAATTCTAAACAAGGAACTGAAATCTAGGTAGTCAAACAACTTACCCCTATATGCTAGGAAACTGATTCATTCATTTAATTTTCACTCTTTGGTGAATGAATCTTCTATAACAAGTAACTAAGTGTCAAAATTACATCATTTTCAATCAATTACATCAAGAGAAGCCAAAAATTACATCCCAAATCAAAACTAGACAAATTGGCCGAATTTCTAAGCTGAAAGATGAAAATTTGGCCAAAAAACCTTGCGCGCCGCGTGCCTTTCACCCTATTTTGGGGCACCTCCCGGCATCCAAATCAAGCTCAAAATAGCTGGTTGGAAAGCTCTGGATGTCTGCTATCCAGCCCAAGTGGAATTTTGCAATTTGGAGCTCATTTGCCCCCTCAAAATGTCATTCTCCCGGAAGTACTTCCTGCATGACAAACCCAAAAATGTAGTTTTCCTCCAGCAAGTGTCCCAATCTTAAGCGTGCGCATCGACGCGCTACGTGTTGAGCCGAAAAGCCTGTTTTGCAAGCCAAAAATTTCAAAATGTCAAAATTTCTCCAAATTTCATGAAATTTGGACTGAAGGTTCTTCATCAAGGGCAATGATGAGCCAAGGATGCCTCAGCCAATATCTAGAGTCCTTCATCCACTTTTTGCCTCATTGAAGCTCTCTTTACCTTTGATTTCAAACTCTCGATTCTCGCTTTGTACACCAAGTTCCGGGACAAGTAATGATATGTCTGCCACCTCTATGAAGCCTCATGAGTGCATGTCCTTCCAAGGGTGAGTCACTTTGGGTTTCCACTTTATAATTGGATGAATGAACAGATGACATAACTGTTGTTGCACGATTGCCTTGGATGAATGCTGACATGTGAAACTGCTGTATACAACTGAATGTGAACTGCTCTTCTGATCTAAACAATGTTGACAATTTATGCGGAGAGGAGGCGATTTAATGCTATTTCAAACAAGTTTCAAGCTCCAAACCCAGTGTGCCACGTGCCTCACCCAATGCACCGCGCACTCCTGATGTGCCATGCACTTGTAATTTTACACTGTGGCTTTGTGCCCAGTGCGCCGCGCGCAGCCAATGCGTCACGCGCCTTACCCAGTGTGTCGCGCGCCACATAGGGAATTTTGCAGGAGGCTTTTGGAGGCCTTCTCGATGTTCAAATTGGGTGAAGAATAGCTCGTTGGAAAGGTCATTGAGTCTACTTTACAACCCAAGTGGAATTTTTCAATTTGGAGTTCATTTGCCTTGTCACAAATTAAATCTCCCAAGACTGGTCAAAATGTGCTAAATGAGGCTGCCTCAAGGCAGAGTGTTGTTTCAGTCAATGTTTGAATGACTTCCTCAACTCCAAATTAAGCTCATTATAGTTCATTGGAAATATATTTTTGTCTAGTTATCCTTTGACTCATTAAGAAATTTATTTGGCCAACCAAGCTAGGAGAAAGCTTGATTTTCCCAAGGTCACTTCAGAGGTGCATCAATTCTCCCGAGGCAATTCTATTTTTGACATTTCTATCAAACCATGACACCTGTGTAAAAAGTGATGGAGGTTTTACTTATTTGGCAGGTTTTGGACAAAAACCTCTCTCATTTTTCCAAAATTCATATTTTATTACTCTGAAACATCTTTTGAGT
Organism: Pinus taeda; assembly: GCA_000404065.3. NCBI lineage: Eukaryota > Viridiplantae > Streptophyta > Pinopsida > Pinales > Pinaceae > Pinus > Pinus taeda. The sequence continues at coordinate 28,208 of APFE030660116.1, read as the reverse complement.
GAAACTTATCCCTATGTGTGAAACAAGGGATTTTGTCAAAATGAAGCGAAATGAAGGGGATAAGGGGCTTCTAAATTCTTGGGGAAATTTTTGGAAGTAAGGAGGGATGTTAGGAAGTAGGGGAAAGTGGAAACTCATAGATTGAGTGAGGGGAAGGGGTCCAAAAGGGAAAAACACAGGCCTAGCCTAGAAAATTGCTAAGTTGTGGCAAGCAACTAGGGTTTGTGCAAAAATGAGGAATTTGGGGGATCTCAGTGATGGGAAGTGTTTAATAAGGTACATTAGGGATAGGGGAAGGTGTGTGAATATTAGGATACAAGTTTTTTCAATTATTTGACCATCCAAGAGAAATTACCTCCAAAACCCTAGGAGAGGGAAATGGACCTTACCTAGGCACAACTAAAGCGTGAACAAGGTGTAAAATGACCCAGTGGAACTTGACATGATGATAACAACCTTCTGAATGATGATAGACTCAGCTGAATGGTGACATAGACTGACATTTGGGAAACTTTGAAAGGAGTGAAAACAAACCCTAGACCTAATGCCTAGTGACCAAATTTTGCTTGAAGACTCATTGAAATGACAAAAATTTGATTTTGACACCTTAAAATCACTTGTAAGAGCATGTTTGATCACTGGAAGAAGGCTGCAAAGACTGACACTAACAACCTTGACAATCTTGGTAGAAGGGACTTTGATATCCATTATAATTGGGAGGAAACATTGGTTTCAAATGATATTACAGAACATGCTATCCATTTTATAAAGGGGGCACAATTTGCAGGTGTTGTTAATGTCAACATAGTTGGGGAGACAATTTTGTCACATTCTTCTTTATCAGAGAAATAAAGAGCTACTTTTGAAATTGTTTTATGACACTTTGTTAATGGTGGAACTGATGATCCTTTGAAAATGATTATTCAAGGAACCACCCAAATTGTTAAGTCTTCTCTTATTCATTGTATTTATCATGATCTTTCTACTTCAACCACAGATGATAGAAATCCATTGTTATTTCTCGCTCCAACTAGTATAGCTTCTTTTAATATACATGGAAAATAATACACTATGCTTTGAAAATTCCTATAAAAGATATGAAACAGTTGAATGGTCAAGACTTAGAAATGTTTCAAGAAGAAATGAGGCACATTCGATATATTTTTATTGATGAAATGACATTTATGGGTCCAAGGTTATTCATACATATATATTCTTGTTTGTGAGAAGCCTTTCCTAAAAATAAGGCTTCTCATTTTGGTGGTAGGTCCATTATTCTTGTGGGTGACCTTGGGCACCTCCTATTGTCAATAAACCCTTGTATGTAGGTAAAACAATATGGAAATTGATGTGTCAAAGCTTCAACATTGTTGTGACTTTGGATAAAATTTATAGGCAACAAGGAGATGATCCAAGACATACATCTTTCACAATATTTTAACCAATATTAGAAATGCAGAGCCTTTTCTACATGGTTGGGATCTTCTTATGACACGTGTCGACAACTTCTTATGTCCACAATAAAATAGTTTATTCGAATCTTCAATTCTCTCGTTTGCAACGAATAATCTCGTCAATTTCCATAATTAGAAAATGTTGAAATCTTTAAATTGTCTAATTGCAATATGTGTTATGGAATGTACTAGAAGAACATAAATAACTGACAATGATGATGATGTCCTGGAGTGTGAAGTGTTATTGTGTCGTGGGAAATTTTTCATTCTCACATGTAATTTGTAGGTTGAAGTTGGGTTGGTCAATGGTGCACTAGGATATATTGAAGATATCTTATATGTGCCTAGTTCAAAGCTGCCACCACTTCTACAATTCGCTACAATTATTTTTGAAAAGTACATTAGTGTTCCATTTCACAGGGATTTTCCAAACGTTGTGCCCATAACACCTGTCATTAGAGGTAGTCTTAAACAGATGCCTTTGAAAATGGCATGGGCCCTGACTACACACAAATCACATGGGATGACTTTGCAACGAGCCACTATAGATATTGTATATAAAGAGAGCAGGGTTTGAAATTTATAGATATATTAAGAGTGAAATCCATCGATGGTTTACGAATTTCACCACCTTTTTCTTTTCAATGTTATTCAAAAATGTGAAACAGTGCATATGTTACACTTAGGAAGAAACAGGAGGAATGATTGAAGTTGATACCATTTTTAGGTATTTATTTTGAATACATTTTAGTTTTTATGCACTTGACCTGTGAGAATAATAAAATTCCAGAAATACAAAACAATATTTCCATAAACATAGAAATATCACATGAATTGAGACAAGTTGTAAAGATATTTTATTATTCAGAAGCATAATACAATGTTCACTTGCCTCTTCCAGAAGGTAACCTCCAATAGATCAGAGCTCAATTACAATAAAAGTCAATGTCTCTTGCCTTTCTATCTAAGATTATTTATAGTTTTATGACATCCAGAACCCTAACTACTAGTGTTCCCTTGCATAATATAGGTTAACCACTTTATTTATTAACTATGGCCCTAGTTTATAGCTAATTGTGTTATGTTTTCTATAATGTGGGTCAACCACTTACAATTATTATTAATGCGGATAACTGTTTACAAGGTTTATTGAATAAACTAACTAAATATGACTCTGACAAGGCCCCCTTGTGCTTATTACATAAATAAATTGGTTAGGGTTGGACCCTGACATGCCCTCCCCATCAAAAGTATCCTTGTCCCCAAGGCTAAAACTATGGAAAATGTTGAAGATGTTGGGTGTGGATCCTGATTATCTTCTGTATTCAAAGGTTTCAGCTGGATGTATACCCCAAGAAGACTGTACACCCCTCCACGCAAGGGGGTGCGGGGGGGGGGAACTTGTCCCCCCCGCAGGGTCTGGGGGCTAGCAATCCCCCGGTGGGGGTTCAGGGGCAGTGCCCCCGAAGCTAGAAATAGATGTAAAATTGCCTTCTAAAATTCTAGTAATTTCTATTCAATCTGGGCCATTCATTAGGCAGATGATCTGATGGTAGAAGTTATGTTTAATTTTGGGTTTTTTGCTCTAGAAGGCAACCCCTCACTATATATGAGGGAATTCTATTGCGTCTATATCACATTTGTATTCTGAGTGAGGAAGAGAGAGGAGATTGAGAGGGAAGAGGGTGTTACAATGGATCTACTCTAGGTTGTATCTTTTCTGTTTGTTGGATAATATAATAAAATAAGGACTGGCTGTTTCTCCATGGATGTAGTCCAAACTGGGTGAATCATGTATATCTATGTCTCCCTTGTTTTATGTGTTTTCTGTGTTTATATTTCTGCAATATTTTATGTGTTCCATTGCTCCATAATATATATAATTTTCTAACAACTGGTATCATAGTCGAAGGTCTATTTGGTTGATAAACTCGTAGGAGAGAAGGGTTCCTGGTTCAAGTGGGAGCAATGGCAGAAGATGGTAGGTTTAGGGTTGAAAAATTCAATGGCCAAAACTACCAGTTGTGGAAGATGCAGATGGAAGATTATCTGTATCAGAGAGATCTGTCCCTACCATTGAGCGGAAAGACAAAGAAACCGACAAGTATGATAGACACAGAATGGGATATTCTCGATAGAAAGGCACTTGGAACAATACGGTTGTGCCTAGCAGCGTCGATAGCGTTTAATATTTCAAAGGAAATGACAACAGAGGGTTTAATGTCGGCATTGGCAAAACTATATGAAAAATCTTCGGCCTCAAATAAGGTATTTCTTATGAAGCGTTTATTTAATATGAAGATGTTAGAAGGTGGATCTGTTGCAAACCATTTAAATGATTTTAATACAGTTACAAGTCAGTTAAGTTCTGTATGGGTAAATTTTGATGATGAAGTTAGGGCTCTGTTATTTCTGTGCTCATTGCCAGAAAGTTGGATTGGTTTGGTTATGGCCATTAGTAACTTTGTCTCTAGATCTAGTACTTTAAAGTTTGATGATGTTGTTGGTGCAATCCTTAAATAAGGTATTTCTTATGAAGCGTTTATTTAATATGAAGATGTTAGAAGGTAGATCTATTGCAAACCATTTAAATGATTTTAATACAGTTACAAGTCAATTAAGTTCTGTAGGGGTAAATTTTGATGATGAAGTTAAGGCTCTGTTATTTCTGTGCTCATTGCCAAAAAATTGGAATGGTTTAGTTATGGCCATTAGTAACTCTATCTCTGGATCTAGTACTTTAAAGTTTAATGATGTTGTCAGTGCAATCCTTAGTGAGGAAATGTGATGGAAAAGCTCTGGTGAGACATCAGGTAATGCTTTGACTGCAGAGACTAGGGGAAGAAAAATGGAAAGAGGAAAGAGCCCAGGATATCGCAGTAAGTCAAGAAAAGGCAGATCCAAGTCCAGATCAAGGATAGTGTGCTATAAATGCAGGAAGAAAGGACATCTGAAGAAAGACTACAAGTCTCGGAAGGGAAAAGAAGGAGATGTGCAGCAAGAAACTAATCATGAAGCGAATGTAACAGGTGATGTGTTGCAAGGTGCTTTGATTCTTTCACTAGAAAATATTATTGATGCCTAGGTGGTAGATTCAGGGGCCTCATTCCATGCCACACCTGATAAGAAACATTTTCATGATTATGTTCAAGGAGATTTTGGATAGGTTCGATTGGGTGATGATAAACCCTGTAAAATCATTGGAATGGGTACAGTTTTCATAAAACAACATAATGGAATTCAATTGCTATGAAGGAGGTAAGGCAAGTTCCAGATCTGAAGAAAAATCTAATTTCAACAGGGTAGTTGGGAGGTGAAGGTTGCATAACTACTTTCACATATAAAACCTAGAAGGTCACTAAAGGATCCCTGTTAATAGCAAAAGGAGAAAAGGTTGGTACATTATACTTATGCAATAGTATTTCTAATTTTGTTAATGATTTAACCTCTACAGGAGAAGATACGGCATTGTGGCATCATAGGCTCAGGCACATGAGTGAGAAGGGGATGCATGTTCTTCTCTTAAGAAATTTGTTGCCAGGTTTGAAGCATGTTGATTTAAAATTCTGTGAAAATTGTGTTTATGGAAAACAGAAGAGAGTCAGATTCCTTAGAGTTGGGAAAGAAAAGAAGATCAAAAAATTAGAGCTTGTGCATACAGATGTATGGGGACCTGTTCAGGTATTATCTTTTGGTGGCTCTCATTATTATGTTACTTTTATTGATGATGCAACCAGAAAAACCTGGATTTATTGTATTCGAAACAAATCTGATGTATTTGATACTTTCAAGAAATGGAAAGCTTTGGTTGAAAATGAGACAGGGAAAAGGTTGAAGTGTCTCAGATCAGATAATGGAGGTGAATACTGTAGCAAAGAGTTTGATAGGTACTGTTCAAAGAATGGAATTCGTAGAGAGAAGACAGTTCCAGAAACACCACAAGAAAATGGTGTGTCAGAAAGGATGAACAGGTTAATCATGGAGTAGCCAAGGTGCATGAAATCACATGCAGGATTGCCTTTATAATTTTGGACAAATGTTGTAGACACTGTTATTTATCTACTAAACAAAGGACCTTCAAGTTCCTTGGATGGTGGTATTCCAAAGGAGGCATGGATAGGTGAAAAAGTAAACTACTCATTTTTAAAGACTTTTGGTTGTGAAGCCTTTGTCCACATTAATAAAGAAAATATAACAAAGCTTGAGGAAAAATCAAAGAAATGTACCTTTATTGGATATGGTGTTAATGATTTTGGCTATCGCTTATATGATTATGAAAATCACAAAATCATTTGGAGCATAGATGTAATATTCAATGAAAAGGTCCTGTATAAGAATCAGTGGTAGGAAAAGAAATAGGAAAAATAAAACAGAGAATACACAATGCTTGATGATATCATAGGAAAAGTGATGGTGCCTGAAAATCATAATGATCAATAGCTAGAACAACAACCACAATAGAAACAAGCACCTCAAACACCTGAAAGTGGTGTTAGAAGATCTACCAGGATAAGTAGACCCCCTGAATGATACTCTCCTTCATTATATTATGTATTGTTGACTGATTCCGGTGAACCAGAATGTTATGAAGAAGCAGTGTAGGTAGAAACTAGGAAGAAGTGGGAGTAAGCCATGAAAGAAGAGATGAACTCCTTAGCACATAACCAGACTTGGGACTTAGTCAGGTTTCCTACAGGTAAAATAGAATTGCAAAATAAATGGGTTTATAGGCTAAAGGAAGAAGATGGAGGTAGAAAAAGGTACAAAGCTAGACTTGTGGTGAAGGGGTTTACACAGAAAAAGGGTATAGACTTTGATGAGATATTTTCCCCTGTTGTGAAAATGACTTCAATCAGAACTATTTTAAGTCGAGTAGGAGCTGAATACTTGCATCTTGAGCAGTTAGATGTAAAGACAACCTTTCTCCATGGGGATTTGGAGGAAGAGATATATATGCAGCACCCACAAGGATATGAGGTAAAAGGGAAGGAAAAACTAGTGCGCAGGTTGAAGAAGAGCTTATATGGGTTAAAGCAGGCTCCAAGGCAGTGGTATCTAAAATTTGACAGGTTTATGTCTGAACAAGGTTATACTAGATGTCACTCTAATCATTGTGTTTATATCAAAAGGCAAAATGATGGCAGCTATATTATATTGTTATTGTATGTAGATGACATGCTTGTTGCAGGTTCTAACATGCGGGAAATAAATTTGCTCAAAAGGAAATTGGCAAAGTCATTTGCAATGAAGGATTTGGGTGCTGCAAAACAAATCCTTGGTATGAGAATATCTAGAGATAGGAAGAATCGCAAATTAACATTGTCTCAAAGTGAGTACATAGAAAAGGCGTTGAAAATGTTTAATATGCAGAATGAAAAACCAGTTAGTATACCTTTAGCTATCCATTTCAAAGGCCTGTCCCAAGACTCACGAAGAAATGGCTCATATGTCTAAAGTTCCATATGCATCAACAGCTGGAAGCTTAATGTATGAAATGGTATGCACAAGGCCTAATATTGCACATGCAATGGGAGTTGTAAGTAGGTACATGAACAATCCAGGAAAAGAACATTGGATGGCAGTGAAGTGGATTCTCAGGTATTTGAGAGGTACCACAAATCAAGCATTATGATTTGGTGGTTCAAACATTTCTCTACAGGGATATGTTGATGCAGATATGGCAGGTGACAGAGATAATAGGAGGAGCACTACAGGATATGTATTTACTGTTGGTGGAATAGCTGTCAGTTGGTTTTCAAAAATCCAAAGTGTTGTTGCACTTTCAACAACAGAAGCAGAGTATGTTGCTGCTACAGAGGCTAGTAAAGAAATGATTTGCTTACAAAGGTTTCTGGATGAATTGGGTAAGAAGCAGGAGGTGGGCAGGTTACACAATGACCTCTAGAGTTCTATACATCTTGAAAAGAACTCTGCATTTCATTCCAAGACTAAACATATACAGCTCAAGTACCATTTCATACAGTCAGCATTGTAAGATGGACAGTTGAAGCTAGAAAAGATACACACTAGCTAGAATCTTGTAGATATGTTAACGAAAGTTGTAACCAGGGAGAAACTGAGAATCTGCTCAGTTTCAATTGGTCTTCAAGTATGACGAAGAAGATGAGAAATAGCTAGGTCCAAGGTGAAGCCATTGTTTAGCAAAAGAAGCAGCGATGGAGTTGCTATAATCAGTCTCCAAGTGGGATATTGTTGGATATGTATTTACTATAGGTGGAACAACTGTCAGTTGGGTTTCAAAAATCCAAAGTGTTGTTGCACTTTCAACAACAGAAGCAGAGTATGTTGCTGCTACAGAGGCTAGTAAAGAAATGATTTGGTTACAAAGGTTTCTGGATGAATTGGGTAAGAAGAAGGAGTTGGGTAGGTTACACAATGACCTCTAGAGTGCTATACATCTTGCAAAGAACTCTGCATTTCATTCCAAGACTAAACATATACAGCTCAAGTACCATTTCATACAGTCAGCATTGTAAGATGGACAGTTGAAGCTGGAAAAGATACACACTAGCTAGAATCTTGTAGATATGTTAACGAAAGTTGTAACCAGGGAGAAACTGAGAATTTGCTCAGTTTCAATTGGTCTTCAAGTATGACGAAGAATATGAGAAACAACCAGGTCCAAGGTGAAGCCATTGTTTAGCAAAAGAAGCAGTGATGGAGTTGCTATAATCAGTCTCCAAGTGGGATATTGTTGGGCGTGGAGCCTGATTATCTTCTGTATTCAAACGTTTCAGCCAGATGTATACCCTAGCAAGACTGTACACTCCTCCACATGGGGGGGTGCGGGGGGGGGGACTTTTCCCCATGCTAGGGTGTAGGGGGGTCCGAGGGCTAGTGGTCCCGGGCGAGGGTTTGGGGGCAACGCCCTTGAAGCTAAAAATAAATGTAAAATTGCCTTGTAAAATTCTAGTAACTTCTAGTCAATCTGGGCCATTCATTAGGTGGGTGATCTGACAGTAGAAGTTATGTTTAATTTTGGTTTTTTTGCCCTAGAAGGAAACCCCTCATTATATAGGAGGGAATTGTATTGCATCTATATCACATCTCTATTCTAAGTGAGGAAGAGAGAGGAGATTGAGAGTGAAGAGGGTGTTACAACAGATCTGTTGTAGGTTGTATCTTTTCAGTTTGCTAGATAATATAATAAAAGAAGGACTAGATTTTTCTCCGTGGATGTAGCCCAAACTGGGTGAGCCACGTATATCTGTGTCTCTCTTGTTTTATTCATTTTCTGTGTTTATATTTCTGCAATATTTTATGTGTTCCATTGCTCCATAATATATATATTTTTCTAATAGAAGAATAGTGGTTGATTCCCATCTCACATCTTCTAGGGAGGTGTCTTTCCACTTGATGAGGACTTCCTTGATTGTGAAGTTACATAGATGTATTTCACGAGGATCGAGGACCTGTTTAAGTTGGAGCCAAAGTGAACCTTCCTAATCCAATTCTGGAAGAATTGTTTGAACCATGAAATTGTTACCCACAACTTTCTTAAGGCAAGATACATCAAATACTGGGTTGATTTTTTAACTATTCAGTAGGGCTAGTTTGTAAGCGACTACTCCTATACATTAAATTACCTGATAAGGCCCATAGAATTTTGGGGCTAGTTTTAAGCGACTACTCCTATACACTAAAGTACCTGATAAGGCCCATAGAATTTCGGGGCTTGTTTGTGGCATCCCTTTCTTTTAGAGAGGTTTGCTTATAAGGTTGGAGTCACAAGAACACTTGATCTCCAACTTGAAAGGACCTCTTTGAACGATGTTGGTCATCCTATTACTTCAATTGATTTTGAGCTTGATGTAGCTTATCTTTGAGATGAACGATCATGGCGGCACAGTTTTGTAGGAGCTAATCAAATGCCTATACTTTAGAAGTTCCTATGATATAAGAAGATGGTGAAGGTAGGAATTGGCCATACATTACCTCATATGGTGTCATCTTGGTGGCTTCATGATAGTTATTTTTATACCACCATTCAGCTAAAGGAATCCATTGTACCCATTGATGTTGCTTGTCTAAAGTGAAGTACTACAGGTAGGTCTACAAAAATTTGTTGACTACTTCTGTTTGACCATCGGTTTGGGGATGATAAGTTGTACTCAGTTGGATTTGTGTGAATTGTAGCTTTAAAATTTCCTACCAAAAATTGTTGGTAAAAGTGGGGTCTTGATCATACATAATGGAAGTCAACATGCCAAGCAGTTTAAATATTTGGTCCATGAAAACCTAATCCACCAATGTTGGGGTAAATGGGTACTATAGAGTGCAAAAATGAGCATATTTTCAAAGTATATCAAAAGCCACCATGATGAATGATTTGTTTCTTGATTTTGGGAGACTTGTATTGAAATCCATGGAAATAATAGTCCAGACAGAAGCAGGGAGTGATAAGGGTTGTAAGGTTCCTGGTAGCTTGATCATTTCCCATTTTTCTTTGGCATACTTTGCATTTAGATACAAAATTAAGAATATCATGATTCACTTCAGTCCAAAAGAGAGAGTGTCATGATCGTGCATAAGTATTTTGAAAGTCTGAATGTCCTACAATCGGAGAGGAGTACAACTCATTTGAGATGCAGGTTTTGAGGGTGTATGTTGGGGATAGAACTACCTGATCCTTATAGCAAAGAATCTCAGCCATCCATGAGTATTCCTATAAGGAATTAGGATTTATTTATAATTTTTTAACGAGTTGGGACAGAGAGGGTTGGGAGAACCATCCATGATGGGTTGCTTCAATCCAATATGGTACGGGTAGAGAGAGGGATAAACGGGTGCCCACTTCCTCAAATTAGTGCAATAAGGCATTGAACACTACATTGTCATGCATCTTCTTGTAAATTATCTCATAATCATATCCCAACATTTTTGTGAGACATTTATTTTTCTGTGGCGACGATAAATGCTACTATAGGAAATATTTTAGGCTATGATGGTCAGCGCGGATTTGGAAACAACACCCCAATAAGTATGATCGCCAAGTGTCTACTACATCTAATATGACTATCATTTCTTTCTCATATGGAGGTTGACCTAGATTTTTGTCATTGAGATGTTGACTGGTGAAAGCCAATGGTATACCTTCCTACATTAATATTGTACCAATGCTCGTACCTGAAGCATCACATTCAATCACAAAAGGTTTTTTGAAGTGTGGTAAGGTGAATCCTAGAGTGGAGCACATGGCATGTTTGAGAGCCAAGAAGGCATGTTAAGTTGTGTCAATCTGGAGAAATGATTTTTTGTTAAGAATATTAGTGAGGGGTCGGGAAATGTGTCCATAATTGATGACAAATTTGTGATAGTATCCCGTGAGACCCAATAATTACCTCAAACCCTTCAATATTTTTGGTTGGGGCCAATCTTGCATTTACTGAATCTTTTTCAGATCAATACTCACTCCTTCATGGGCCACAGTGTGTCCCGAATACTCTATTATCTTCCATGCTGAAGTAACACTTGGATAATTTGACAAGTATTTTGTGATCTTGGAGTAGGTGCATTACCTAGTCAGCATGTTGAAGGTGTGTGTCCCATGTTAGATTTTAGATGATAATGTCATAAAAAAAATACCAAGATGAATTTTATGAGATATGGTTTCATAAGGTGGTTCATGAGGCTATAAAAAGTAGATGGGGCATTATAGAGACCAAACAACATCACCAAGAATTCATAATGGCCTTCATGAGTTCAGAAGGTTGTCTTGGGAATGTCAACTTCCTTCATCCGATAGCCTGAGAAGACGTTTAACTTGGTAAACAAATTTTCACCGTGAAATTCATCAAGAAGATAATCAACTATTGGAATGGGAAATTTGTCCTTGATAGTGATCTTTTTAAGGGCCCTAATGTTGGGACACGTGTGCCATTCACCATATTTCTTTAAAACCATTACCACTGGAGATGAATAAGGGTTGGTGTTGAGATGAATAACACTAGCTTCAAGGAGTTCCTTGATGATTTTTCAATTTCATTATTTTGTGCAAAAGGATATCAATAGGGGCGGAAATTTGGCGGTTGGGTACCTGGGAGCAAAGCGATGCTATGATCATGTTCACCCCTAGAGGGTGGGAGATCCTTAGGTTTTTCAACTACCTGCCAGTGGTGATTCAATACCTGTTGCATATCAGGATGAGTCTTAGGAGGAGTGCATTCAATAACATGGATATATGTAACGTTTGCTACTATCCCATTATGACCCTTTTTAAAAGCTTCCCCATTTGATGTGAGTTGATGATAGTAGGATCACTTGCATGGAGTCCTCGTAGTGTATGAATCTGGTTTTTCTTCTTAAAGATAATATATAACTCTTGGAAGTCCATTGTAATAGGGCCCCGTGTGTAGAGACATTCAACACCAAGGATGAAGACACAACCACCCATTTCAATGGAAAACATGTGGGTTTTGAGGTGATAATCCCCCATTTGAAGCTTAATATTTCCACAACATTATTCAAGTTTCATTGTCCCCCCATCAGTGATAAGGACTTGGAAATTAGATACTTCCTTGACAAAACAATGAATGGATTATGCTACTCTCCTACAGACAAAGTTATGCATGCTTCCACTATCAATCAACACCACTACTAGTCGATGTTTAATAAAACCTCATATTTTTAGAGTCTGGGTAGAAGAAATGATGGCCAAGGTATGGAGTGAGATAATTGACTCATCTAGCATAGCTATAGTATCAATGTCTTGGGTTGTTTTCGGTTCACCCTCTTCCTCCTTAGGCACTTCAGTGGATGGAGCTTCACCGAGGGAGCTTTTTTTAGTAGCTTTGATTTGAAAGAATTTTGGTTCCTTACATTTATGTCACAGGGAGTATTTATCATCATAGTAGTAGCAGTGTCCTTGTTTTCTTATTTCGGCCATTTTTGTTGGTGACACCTTTTGAACTTTAAGTGTTTTGGTGGGGCCTATAGCCAAAGTGGGGCGTGCCCGTGTGACAAAATTTGAACGATTGGATTGGGTATTTAAAGTGGCTTCTACCTCTAAGGTCTTGTTGCATGCTTCCATACAAGTATTTGGGTGATGCATTCAAACATGGGCTTAGATGGCTTCCTTTAGGCCACTGATGAAACATTCAAAGTAAAAGGAATCTCCTAGTCCTTCAGTCTGGATGACCAATTATTTAAAGGCTGGAATCTAGTCTCGTATTGTACCCATTTTCCTGAGCTTAGTGAGATGACCCAAAAAGTGAGATTACCAATCAAGGCAGTCACAAAGGGATTTTGAGAACATGTTCCAAGTTGGCCTCCTTGGATAACATTTCTAATGCCAATTCCACCATTTCCATATCCCTTGGTCCAAGTAAAGAGATCCCACATGTATTTTAGTGTCATCATACCATATAATATTAGGCTGGAAATATTGTTCCATTTGTGCCACCCATATTGTCGGGATAGAGCCATCAAATCTGTACATGTCCAGCTTGGGTGTCTAGTGGCTCGAATATTGGTGGCCTCCATGGAAATGAATGTGATGGCTCAATTCTCCTTCGACGTGTGCATCAAAACTATGTTCTTCCCCCATGGGTTCGTGAGACTTACTCAGGGCTAGTAATAATGTTGTGTTTTTTTCTTCAAACATCGCCTCGAATTCATTGAAATTTTTCTCAATGGTTTCAATTTTAACCGTAATCATAACTTGAGATCTCGTATCATACATACACTAGCCCTGGTCAAATTTTGAGCTAATTTAAGAGTAATATGGTTGTAAAGACAGAAACCTTAGTAGTTTAGTGATGTTTGTCACTTGAGGTCACTTTAGGAAAAATTTGGGACCACATGAAAATTGTGGGGCTTACAGGTGAATTGTACCACATAATCAGCTCTTTGTCCTAAATCTTATGGATTAGGTCTCTTGCAAGCATCCCATGATGGTCCCAGACTTTTTTTTTTAACTATGAAAGGAGTTTTACTCCCATATGATTAATATTGCAGTGACTGAAATCCAAAAATGCTTGATACTACCAAATATCTTGCGAAAATGAAGGTTGGATTGTAGTATCCCAAACCCTAATGTCTCGGCACAAAAAATGTGTTATGACAATCCAATCTAGAATATGGTAGTGAAAAACCTCACTGCAGAAAGAGTCTGATCTACGCTGTGAAAACCCCAATTGTTGAATTTGATCTATACGGCGGTGACATAACCCCAACTACTAGATTTGTTCTATATAGTGGCAACCAAACCTCAATTGCTAGAACCAATATAGATGAAAAGGTAGGGGGAAATCTTCATATAGTTGAGGGAACAATGGTCACAAAGGAGTGTCAAGTATTACAGAGCACGATATACACGAGGTTCCTATAATAGTACTTGGCCCAATCTTTCATAGCACTAACTAAGGAGTACCGAAAATACCCTTAGTCGTATTGCCTAACTACCCTATTATATGTGAAAGTAATCTCCCCGAGTGTTGTTCTCAGTGTACTATAGTGGCAAGACGTCCAATGAATTGTGTAAGGTCAGGTTTCAGGTTACCCTATAGGGGGCTTTATATATACCTAAGGGTACGTGGAAGTGTAGGCCGTGCACAGTTTTGTCTAATGCGCTACTACTTGGAGGGGCATCCACAGGGATTACAAGGGAGTCCAACAAGAGTGACCAACTCTTGTAGCTCCTACATGTGTGCCCTCCCCCCCCACCCCCCAAATATACAATTTTATGTGCTCAATGACAGATCCCATGGTTTAAAGATGCCATAACACGTCTCTAGCCTGATAAAAAAATTCTGCCAAAATTGAAATTAGAACTGGCCCTCGAAAGTGCTCTGATATGACTTGTTATGCTCTTGACCTGTAAGAATAATAGAATACTAAAAATATGAAACAAAATTTCTAGAAACACAGGAAATATCACATGAATTGAGACAAGCTGCAAAGATAGTTTATTATTCATAAGCATAATACAATATTCACTTTCCTCTTCAAGGGGGGAACCTCCAACAGAGCAAAGCTCAATTACAATAAAACTCGATGTCTCTTCCCTTGTTAACTAAGACTATTTTTAGCTTTATGACATCCAAACCCTAACTACTAGAGGTCACACACATAATATGGGTTAACCACTTTATTTATTAACTATGGCCCGTTTATAACTAATTGTGATCTATTTTCTATAATATGGATCAACCACTTACAAGTATTATTAATGTGAATAACTGCCTATGGGCTTTATTGTCTCAACTAACTAACTATTAATCTGACGAGACCACCTTTAGGTTATTCCATAAATAAAGGGGTTAGGGTTGGACCCTAACATTAGTGCCTTGAAACATCTTTGAAACTAATATGAATACTCCTTTATATTTGTTGTTGTAACTTGCAATAAATTTTATGGACATCAATAAGATATTCATTGTGCTTCTCGATGATTTAAATAGATTTATTAATAATTAAAATTAATAGATTAAATAGTTGGAAACAATTACATGAGTAAATAATTTATCATGGTGTTGTTGTTGTTTAATTGGTTAAATTATGGTTATTTTTTCGTTATGTTCTCCTTGTTTTCAATCATGTTAAATTTATGTCTCTTTATTTTTTATGTGAATTCATGTTTGTTATTTTATCTTCCAATTATGGATATATACATATATTTGTGTGTGTGTGTGTGTGTGTGTGTGTACTAATTTATTTTTTTCCTTTTCTCATTGAAATGCAAATATGGAAAATAATGATGTCTCGTATTATGCCTCAGCGGCTTGTGCTATCGTTGAAGCAATAAAGTTTCTTGCATATATTCAGAAAAGGCTTGATAGAAAACTTAGGTTTCATCCTCATTTTGTTGACGAACATGTCCGCGTCTTAGATGAAATGAAATCAGATGTGAAATACTTGTTGCATGTGCACCAGAGAAAATCTAGAGGAAAATAAAGAAGGGACTGATTAGAAAGGGTGAAGGGTCACGATCATTACTTTGTTGATTTGAATTGCTACTGCTTCTATCATCGATCTAGCTATGTTTTGGAAGGGGCTATTTAATAAATGCCTTCTGATGAATTATTTAAAGTTAATTTTTCTAGAAGAATTCTTTGACGTGAAGAGAAAAAAATAGTTCTTAATTCTAACTCCCTTTTTTGGTTTTAGTGTCAGTAATATCGATTGTTTGTCATTACTGTTATTATGTAAAAAGTTGTATATGAACGGTCTTCAAATTTTTTATGGTTTTGTTTTTATTATATTCAAATTAATTTAGATGTTCTTTTTTTTCTTTCATTTTGTGACGTTGTGTTGTGTAACAATATAAATTGTTCAAGCATTCCAATTGTGTTCCTATGCTTTAATAACAATGCTTCAGTTTAATGTTATTCTCTTGATTGGGTTCTTAATATCAACCCCTTCAATTTATAAAAATATTCTTAAGGTTTATAGTATTAATGTTAAGGCTTAATGTTTATTTAGTGGTTTACAATATTTATCTTTCGCTTTATATGCTTTGGGTTTAAAATGTTGATGTCATGGGTTTGTGATTATTGTTGAAAAACGACCATGGTGAGTTGTCCTTAATCATGGTTGATGATAGTGAACCTTGGTTAACCATGGTGAATCATGGTGGAAAATGGTTGAGTGTGGGGTTTTTATGAAGATTGTTACAATACAGAAGGACAAGCATCATTTGTCACAATGGTTATTCATGGCCATCTTGATTTATAGTTGTGGTGTTAAATGGCCAAACATGTTTGTATTAGGGTTTTTAATATTTGTTTATGGTTTAATATTTATATTTGGGTTTATAGACCTTGGATTTATAATATTAATCCCTTGGGTTTAATATTCTTCCATTGGATTCATAATTCCTTGGTGTTTTAATATTGATCCCCTAGTTTTTTTTATTGCCTTCGGTTTATGGTATCAATCCCTTTTGTTTGTTAATGCCATGGTTCAACCATGGTTGAGTATGGTCCAACATCACATTGTGACAAATATTGTATCAAAATGAAAATCAACCATGGCCAAACATAGATAGGCATGTTTATTAGACGATCTATAATATTTATCTTGGTTTTTATATATGTTGGGTTTATATTATTCGATTGGGTATAATATTGTTACCTTGGGATTTTAGTATTGATTTATTGGGTTTATTATTCACTTGGGTTTATAATATTAATCATCGTCAACCATGGTCAATAATTGTCAACCAAGGTCGATGTCCAATCGTGCTTAACCATGGTCTATCATTGTGACAAAGATTGTCTTAATATGAAAATCAATCATGGCCAACTAGGTTTATTTAAGGGTTTATAATATTTATGTTAGGATTTATATAGCTTGGGTTTATATTATTCCCCTGGGTTTATAATAACAATCATGGCCATCCATGATGAATCATGGTCAATCATGGTTAACCATGGTCAACCATGTTTTAAAAAATCAAATGTGGTCAACCATGGTACAATGTCACATTGTGACAAAGATTGTCTCAATATGAAAATCAACCATGGTCCAACATTGCATTGTGGCAAATATTGTGATGATATCAAAACCAATCATGGTCAAGCATGGTCACGAGTAACCTACATCGCATTGTGACAAGGATTGTCTCAATGTGAAAATCAACCATGGTCAATCATGGTCAATCATGTTTATTTTACGGTTTATAATATTTATCTTAGGGTTTATATACATTGGTTTTATAATATTCATCCCTTGGGTTCATAATCCCTTTGGGCTTTAGTATTAATCCCTTGGGTATATAATATCAATCCCTTCAAATTATTGATTTAACGGTTCAACTATGGTTGAGCATGATCGAATGTCAGATTGTGACAAAGATTGTCTCAATATGAAAATCAAGCATGGTCAACCATGTGTATTTAAGGTTTTATAAAATTTAACCTAAGTTTTATATACCTTAGGTTTATGTTATTCCCTTGGGTTTATAATCCCTTGGTTTTTTAGTATTGGTCCTTAGGTTTATTACTCCCTCATGTTTATAATATCTATCATGGTCAACCATGATCAATCATGGTAAATCATGGTAAACTATGGTCAACCATGGTCAGCCATGTTTTATAAATTCAATCGGGTTTAACCATTGTCAATCATGTTCAACCATGGTCCAATGTCGCATTGTGATAAAGATTGTCTCAATATGAAAATCAACCATGGTCCAACATCGCATTGTGACAACTATTGTCTTGATATGAAAATCAATCACGGTCAAGCATGATCCTATGTCGCAATGCAACCAATATTGTCTTAATATGACAATCAACCATGGTCAACCATGCTTATTCTAGGGTTCATAATATTTATCTTTAGGTTTATATATGTTGGGTTTATAATCCATTGGGTTTAATATTATTCCGTTGGGTTCATAATACCTTGGGGATTTAGTATAATTCCTTGGGTTTATTATTCCATTGGGGTTATAATATCAATCCATTGGGTTTATTAATCCAAGGGTTCATTTTCCTAGGGTTTAATATTATTCCCTTGGATTCATAATCCCTTAGGGTTTTCGTATTAATCCCTTGAGTTTATTATTCCCTTGGGTTTATAATATCAATCCCTTGTGTTTTTTAATCCAAGGGTTCATATTCATAGGTTTTAATATTATTCCCTTGGATTTATAATATCAATTCCTTAGGTCTATTAATCTAAGGGTTCATATTCCTAGTGTTAAGTATTATTCCCTTCGGTTTAATATTATTCACTTGAGTTTAGAATACCTTGGTTTTTTAGTATTGTTCCCATGGGTTTATTATTCCCTTGGGCTTATAATATAATCAAGGTCAGTAATTGTCAACCATGGTTCAATGTCGCATTCTAACAAAGATTGTCTCAATATGAAAAACAACCATGGTCAACCTTGGTTTACCGCCGCATTATGAAAAAAATTGTCTTGATATAAAATTCAATCATGGTAAAGCATGGTCAACCTTGGTCTATTGCCACATTATGAAAAGGATTGTCTCAATATAAAATTCAATCATGGCAAAGCATGGTCAACCATGGTCCAACGTCATACTGTGACAAGGATTGTCTCAATATGAAAATCAGCCTTGGTCTACCATGGTCAACCATGTTTATTTAAGGGTTTATAATATTTACGTTAAGGTTTATATGCCTTTGGTTGGTAATATTATTCCCTTAGGTTCATAATCCTTTTGGGTTTTAGTATTAATCCCTTGGGTTTATTATTTGGTTGGTTTTATAAGACCAATCCATTGGGTTAACTAATTTAAGGGTTCATATTCCTAGAGTTTAATCTTATTCCATTGTGTTTATTATTCCCTTGGGTTTATAATATCAATCCCTTAGATTTATTAATCTAAGAGTTCATATTCATGGAGTTTAATATTATTCCCTTGGGTTTTTAGTATTAATCCCTTGGGTTTATAATGATAATAATAATTTATAATATAATTATTATTATTGTATTATTATTTATTTATATATTATTCCCATGGGGTTATAATGGATAGTAATATTTTATAATATAATTATATTATTGTGTTATTATTATATTTATAGTTTATTCTATTGGGGTTCTTATAATCCCCTTGGGTTTTGTAATGATAGTAATATTTATAATATAATTATTTATTGGTATTATTTATTATTATATTTATTATATTTTTCCCATGGGTTATTTATTGATAATAATTATTTTATAATATATTTTTATTTTGTATATTATATATTATATATTTATCAATATTGATATTAATATTAAATTGTGAGTATGAAAATTCTTGGTGTGTGTGTACGAAAAATAATTTACTTAAGTCATTGCTGATAAGTGACCCTAACAACAATATGTGGTTCTTTACGCTTCAAATATGCAGTAATAAAATGAGAAAACCCTACAGTAAAATGATTGTATGCGATCCAAAACAGAAACCAACAAGAAATATTTGATGTAATAACCCAATAGAATAAGACTTGTATATGAATAATATTTTATTAAAACACCTTGTGAATGGGATCTAAAACAAGGGTCTACAATTCCACCTCTGTGGGATGGGTCCTTCGATGTCCTTGTACCTCAGCAATCTATTCTCTCTCTTAATGTGTGAAAAAACCCAAAACAAATAATAGAACTCAAGTGGGAGCTCCGATGTGAGAAAACGATAATGGTGATGATGATAATGATCATAGTGAAGAATGAATGGAAAACCATATTATTATAACAAAGTATTGGATTGATCTCGAAAATGGAAAATAATAAAATAATATTAACCAAATCAAGATCTAATCGTTAGGAATAATTTATTATATTTTTTGGAGAGGGAAAATATATTCAAAATGGTCAAATATCTTTATTTAGAAATAGCTAACAAATAAATGATTTATTAATTATTTTGTGAGGATTAAGAAACACATGAAATTGAAATAATTATTAGATAGTGATTTAATAATTATTCCAAAAATAGAATTAAGGAATAATAAATAAAGGGTGATTAATTTCATTATTCTTAAGAGATTTAGTCAGATGTGACAAGGAATGATTATCAAATAATGATTTAATAATTATTCCTAGAGAAAATTAAATAAATAATTATTTATTCAATATTTCTCATGGGGTTTTTAAATTTTAATCAAAATTAATTTAATAAAAATGGTTTACTAAATTATTTCTCATGTTAAAAGTGATTTTAATATGGTAAAATTAATCTTGCATGGTGTATTTCGATCCAAGTAGTTATAAATGGCTAGGTGATCATTTTTTAGGTGATAACAGATTTCCCTCCGACATATGAGTGTTAGGAGCAAATCGTGCGACCAAAATACATTGTAGGATACACTTCCACGATGTTAGTGTCAATGCTTTCACACTGCCATCAGTGATCAAAATTTATCTTTTGCATTTCATATTAGGTGTCCCATTCTGATGAGTTGCACTTCACTAGGTCATGGATCAACTGATGGTAGGGTTTCATTTCACTTGTCCCTCATGCTATGTACCTGTTGGCCTATTTCACATATTTTTTCAATCATTTATAGTCATTCTCCTTCATATCATTTATAAAAATCAGTCTTAAACTTTAGTTTCACTAGGTCTTAGGGTTTTTCACCATGGTCATTCAAAAGAGTAATAAATGTCAGCATACACATGAGAGGGTAAATAAAGTTCAACAAATCATAAATTTCACTTTTGTAAGCTAAATAAGTAAAACAGAGCATTTGTATTTTATTGTTTTATTTCCATGTAATTTTATGTAATTTTATGGTTCCTATATGTAATAAGTACTATTCAGCTGTTCCTGGTCATCTTACCAATTTCTGCCACTGTAAGAGCAAAACATCAAAGCATCATTCCTCACGTTTCCAAGGGAAAAGGGTCAAGCTTCAAAGCATAAAAACAGAGCATTTGAAAGAAGTCATTGTAAACTTTATAAAAGTGGGTTTTGAATAGACAAAAATTAAAGTGAGAAGGTATATAAAGTTATTTCATTGTTATGTATCATTTTACTTTGAAAATTAGAAGTGTGGAGCAAAAAATGCGATTTGGAGCAGTCATTGGGTAAAAGAAGGAAAAATCAAGTATTCTGTGAGAAATTTGGTGGCGCTGCGCATATAGCTAATTTTGCCAATTTTGCCCAGAACTCCGAAATTTTTCTAGTTTGACTACCAGTTGACTTTTTCTCTCATCCTTGGTGAATTTATGATTGTAAATGATGTAATGCAATGTAAATATGAATGTAAGATGACTTGAGGGGGTATATACATCAGTTACAAGTGGTTTGGAAGTGAATGTATCAGTTTCCTTGGTTTTAGAGGCAAGATGTTCCACTGCCTATTTTCTTGTTCCTAGTTTACATGTGGTCGAAACAGCGCCTGATCTGTTGGATTCGACCCCTGATGGCTAGCTCAGGTGGTTTTATTACCTATATTATGTACTTTCTTAGTCATTTGTCAAGGTTGGACTATTTTGGAAGTGGTGCACACATTGTATACTTGTATTAGCGAATTGGTAAGGAATAAAACGAGATTTTGCAGCTATTTTTGTGGGATTCTTGTGATATTGTGTTTTTGTATTGTTTCTTCTTCTGTAATAAGTTATTCTTATGCGTTATATGTTTCAAAACCTTTTCCATTCTTCTTAACTAAATGAATTAAGAGAAATAGGCAAAATACATTGATAACAGAGCTTTGCCTTGGGAATGCATTTAGTTCTTAATGTTTTCAGCAGCTTGAAGAGGATTCATGGTCTCTACATGCCCTCCTCAGCCCCTCAATAGTCTTAAACCAACCATCTCACTTGATTACTAATGCATAAACACTTATCTATCTCTCCCCACAGAACATGTCTGCATCCCTGATTTGATTTCTCGAACCTAAGTTGCCTGCTCCATTTGATCCAACAACCAAACCTTCAAAAAAAAAAAAAACCCTAGAGCTACTATAACTAGCCTAAAATCTATTCTTATTTAAGTCATCTCCACTGAGATTGACAAGGAGAGAGCCCTCTCCTGACTTGGTAGGGCTAGCTACCAGGTTAAGCGTGGTTTGTGGTTATCCTAAGATTGCCTCTCTTCAGCCTGAGGTTGATCTAGGCTCTAACACACGAGACACCAAAGGGGAGTCGAAGAGAAAGAGAGAGAGACAACTAAAGTAATGCAAGGAAGGCCAGAGGAATGGATGGGGCAAGACCTACTAATTTGATAGAAGTCTCCTTTTTATTTTGGAGTACATGATCTCAAATGAGGCGGGAGAGGCATACCCATACCCACTGAGAGAACTAAGTACAAATAATAATGGTGAGCCCAAAAATGTGGGAATGAAGTACAAATTACATAATACATAATACATGATATGTTGGCATCAATGGTCCTAAATGTAATACAATGATACAATGAGTCCCATATACATAATGTGTTTGGAAAAACATAGGTCAAGACTAAATACAATAACATCTGATTATAGGAGATATAAAGCCCCTAGAGATGACATGGTGATGGGGGATCACAACCAAAGAAGCCTTGTTGAATAGGAAAGTGTTTTTAAGACCTTAATGGAGCATATGAAGGAGACATGCATGTTGTGGGCAATGCAAGCGGTTGAAAATGAACTCATCAAATCTGCAGAACTGCATCTGAGGCTGGACCATAATCTGTTGACACCAAGGCATGTGGGGGGCTACCTGAAGGGCCACCCCTTCATGAGGTCTGAAACATATCAAACACACCTGAGAAACACTAATACAATCTATTGGATCACTAGACCATCAAGTGTATGATTCTCGATCGTGCGATAATGAGTTGGGGTCAAGCACGTGAGAAATAAGTCAAAGGGAAATCACGATTCCCTTCACTTGATCAGAGACACTGAACAAAGATGAAATCTAGAACAAAGGTACACCACCCTGTAGAACACACTTCTGGAATAAATGTGTTGAATTCGATAGAAGAGGGCTAGCCAGAGTTAAGGCAATGAGGAATCCTCAACAAAGGCACGAGGGATCATAGTAAAGTGACAAAAAGAATTAAATCGGGGATGATGATGCAAATAAGCAAGATGATAGGTGGACTGAAGACATCCCTTGTCAGAGAATGATATGCATGGATGACCTAGGAGCAACTAACTCGATTCCAAAGGGGACGTCAATTATTCAGAAGGGGGCTTTTCAAAGATGGAGTAGCATAGCTGGAAACCAAATATGAGTTTGATGGGATGAATGCAACACAATTATGTACGAAACATTGTAACTAGCCTCAAGGGGACTTAGAATAGACTCCATAGATACAAGGGTGACTCATCTTTGATGCTTTGAACAAGGGTGACTCGATTACGCTGCCACATGGGGGAGGCCAAGAGGGGACCATAAGAACATCTCATGATGAAAATAGAAATGTTAGTCAACCAGTGCAAAGGTAAAGTGGTACTAAAGTGCGGGTGGCTCAAATGAACAAATTAGGTTTTAATAAGCAACAAGGTGAGACCTCATGGGAAAAATGGGTTCTTAGTGAAGTGTCAAATTACGAAACGCAAAGGGAGGCCCAATAGAGGAATCGGTGATATATTTCCAATGGTGTTGACAGTTCATCAAACAGAGCTACGATTTGGTCGCAAAGGGCAATGAAAAAATAGGGTTTTCCCTATAAAAGGCCTTCTTGCCCCCAAATGCAATTCATTTGAATAATGAGTTGTTGGATAATTTGGAGAGGAGGATAAGGCCCTAAACCTTTTGGAGAATGTAGTAGACAAACTGACTGTTGGAATATGGATCTGGGAGTTGGAGGTAGGTGGCCTTACTTATCTAAAAATGGCCTTAATGCTTCTTGGAAGGATGGTTCCTTGTGAAGAATTAAGGAAAGAGGAACACAGGAATGAACTACTAGAGAAGGTCTAGGATCATCCCCGCCTACCAAGTCAAACATGGGGACTGAGTGGTAAGTGTGGCATCACATATAGTATAATGTTTCAATGTATGGTATGAATCACCTACGATATGTGATGCGTATATGGCTCATCAAAGAGGCTAGTAGGACAAACTATACAAGGAATGAAAGGACAATCAACCATACCTAGATCATTGGGGTCTAGGCCAAGACTTATGTTAATCAAGTGAGAAGGTGGCCAAGGGCCATCATGCCCCCAATCATGAGATATTTCCCCCCATCATATGATGATGGAAGGGAGTGATCAGGTATGCAAAGGTGGGAATGATGCCCCCAACAGGAGGAGTTTGTGGAATGTCATTGTGTTCCAAGTGCTAAAATAAGGGTTATATGGTCATACTAGCACAAGATCCTCTAGAGGATGATGAGTAGATGTAGGGGCATATGTGCCCCCTAATTTTGTGTGGGTGGATGTAACATGTTATGGGCATACCATATGTATTTAGAGTAGTGGATTCCAAACACATCGTAATGATGTGGTTCTCCATTTCTTTATGTTATGTCTTCTTTCATGAAGAATTAATGGATTCAATATAAGAAAGGAAATGATGGATTAGCAATATTGCTTGGTATACATATATGAATCACATGGACTGAATTTCTAGGTTTGCATACATGGTGTCGATATACCAAAGAGTGGCTTCGGATATAATGAACTAATGCTCACTTAAATGACACAAAGATTTACCAACAACAATGTCTAAGGGACTAGGTTGTTGGTATAATATGGAGGAATGATTAAGTAGATCATCCTGAGAGTGATCTGAAGTGATATCAGACTCTAGAAGTTCTTCTAAATGGGGAAGAATAATGATACTAGAGGTGACACTATCAGATGCACTAGGAGGGTTGGGGGAATTTCTTCTCCAGGACTCTAAAAAGTGGATATCTCCTTACCCAAACATTGTGTAGTAATGTAATAGTGACAAGGTGGATGTGGTTTGAATTCATGGATTCAAAGTAAGGGGTTATTGAAACAATTGACCTCATCACGGGTGAAGTATTTCGACTCCACGACATATTTCTCATGGGTTTGTTGTGGAAGGAAGTACAAACGATGTTGCATATCATCCCAAGGATAATCAAGGGTGGTCATGGATTCCATGATGTCTTCATCAGAATGGCATATGGGAGGGTGGGAGGAAGAGAGACCACATGATGAAGAGGAGCTAACTGAGGCATCTTCATGAGAGATAAGGTTCACATGCGCATCATCAAAAAGGGGAGATAGATGACTAGTAGATGTGACATCCACCGATGTTGAGACCGAAGTGTTCGTAGAAGAAGGTTCAATAGAATCACAATAGGGAACATCATGAGAGTCCCAATAGATCAATCCCATGGATACCAATAGGTAGAGAATTGGGTCGGTACTATCAGGCATCTCGACATCAGGAGGAAGGAACACAATGGGTGGTTGAGAGACCTCTTGTTCTAGTACAATAGTGGAACCATAACCCACAAGTATAGGGGATATGGACTCACTACGAGCGACATCTAAATTGTGAAGCACTTGAAGTGTATTATGAAAGTCTTTGAGAAACGGATAGTGATGAGAATAATGGCCATACTTATCACACAAAGCACAAGGGTGATTCATGTGTAAGGATTTGTTCTTCTTGGCTGACTTGGGTAAGGTGACATGGAGCTCAAGAATATTAGAGTCAGGAAAGGTATCAAAGACCACATTGTTCATATGGAGGAGCTCAGGACAATTATTGGTGGAATGACCAACAACACCACATAAAGTGCATGGTGGAGTAGGCTCTGGCATCTTAGGAGTAGTTGGAGTTGGCCGGGATGCCTTGTCTTTAGTTCAATTTTTCTGGGGTTTTCCCCCCTCACCAAATGCTTTCGCAATAGGATTGGCTTCCTATTGAGGTTGTTGTGCAACTAAAGGAAAGGAATGGATAGGAACAATGGGTTAAATTGGGGTCAAAGCAATGTAAGGTTTGAGTTAACCAGGAGGAGTTTTTGCAAGAGGATCAATATACCAGACTAGGATCCCTAAGGTGATGTTAAGTAAACTCAATGTAACCATGATAGGTGTAGAAATATTCCTAGTGGTGGGAATAAGAAGGGTATCTGACTAGAAGGATAATGACCTAGGGGAACTTCTCCTGGATGGTTAAGACCGAGGGGAATGGTTCTAGGTTGGAAAGGACTAGGAGAGAAACCAGTACAAGGAAAAGGACCTTGAGGAATAATACCTGAAGGCTGGGTTGACTTGGGAGCAACAGGTTTCAAAGTTGAAGGCTGATGTGATGGCATACCATACCACTTATGGGCAGCTCATGACACTTGAAGCATGCAAACACTGGAAGAGCTAGGCTCCGAGGGGGTAGGTGGTGGACCATAATAGGCACCAAAGCAATGTGTAATCTTTGTAGACTCCAGGTGAAACATTTTTTAGGGATGAGATAGTCGTAATTCTAGTTATCGATGAGATAGTGGATTGAAGTAGGCTATAGTATTTTTCTTTGGTTATATTGCATTATCGGGTTAATCTACAAGCAGATTTTCTACATGGTCTCAGAGAGAGATTCGTAGATAATTTGCAGAATTTCTACATGGTATCAAAGCTAGCTGATCTATAGAGAAATTTCTACAAATAGGAGGAGGAAGTGGAGAGCAATGAAGTAGCTCCTTGATCTTCCCATACTTGGTGCATTTGAGGTAAAAGGGGAAACTCATGATTATAATGGCCAAATACACCACAATAAGCACAAGGTTTATTTGTACAAAGAGCCTTGTTTTGCTTGGGATGTTCTCCCTGTTGTTGGGTTGTAGGGTTATCTTAGTTTCCCTGGGGGGTATTAAGTGGTGGACCCTAATTACCTTGACTATCTTGAGATGGCTAGTTCTGGTTACCTTTCCCCTTGTTTCGTTTCTTGGGGTTGGGGGGATTGGTTGTGCTCTTCTCTACATACACTTAACCTTGAGGAGGAGGTTGATGTTGTGGCAGAGGTGGAGGCATCAGGGGAGTGGAGGCATGGGGGGCTGGGGCACTCATGCCAGAGGGGCTGGAGAGCTAGGCGGTATATACAGATAGTAAGGAGAGGGAGAAAAATTAGGATAAACAGGTGGAGTAAGATCTTTCCCTACAATCGACTATTGCGGATGGGGATATGTGTATGACATGCTGGAACCTGGATAAGCATTGCCATGAGAAGTATTGGGAGGGGGATAGGTGTAAGAGGAACCGATCCCCTGGGGTTGACCATAACTCATCAAAGGTGGAGTGTGTGGTGGAGGTTAAGGGTGTGAAATGGATCCAATGATACCATCAGCAGCATGAGATTCCCCTGACACATTTGTAGCATCAGGTTGAGGTAGATCGAGAATGACAGTATAAACATATCATGATTGTGCATAAATCAGGTCATAATTCAAAGCTACTTGGAGTGCATCTTCCTTAGACTAGGGGAAGTGAGAGGTGACATATTTACCAATGGGGGCCAAAAGTGATCTAAGAACCAATCCATGTAGACACGATCTTTGAATCTAGGAGCTTTACATATGTTCTTCCTTCTATGCCATTCTTGAACATGGTTAGATAGGTGCGTGGAAAAAGTTTGTCGAAAATAAGTCAAAAGTTCAGTACTAGTGTCAGAACGGAGGGGTAATGAGAAGTATGGTAGAAAAGGTTTGGCTAGAGTCCCGAAGGTGGAATGTGAGGCATTCAGTTGGTTAGCATACCACTTACCAGTAACTCCAGTAAGGGTGCATTGGAACAAACAAAGATGAACAGAGTCTTCAATGATGGAATTGGATGAACACCACATATGAAATGAACAAACATGATTTGTGAGGTCTTCTCTACGATTACCTTCAAATTTTTGTATCGAAAGGAAGCTTGGTAAGCATAGCGGGCGAATTGGGGCCATGAAGAAGTGGGTCATTGATGAGTTGGATCAAATCAGGGAGGCTCAAACCAGTCATAAAAGGAAGCGATGGAGTAGGAGTGACTATACCGGTAGAGATTCTGCTTATGGTTACTAAGGTTACTATCTGGGTTTCCCGCACCCATGTTGGTGCCTGGCATGGTGCCAATACGGGGTTGGGAAGATGCAAAATGAAAGGAAGAACTAGAAGAATAAACTGAACCAAAGTCAAAATGAGGACTCAATGGAGGACTAGGAGGATGAACTCTAACTTGAAGGGGAGGAGTAAGATGTCCTAAAAGAAACTTAGGGCGAAGGCCATAAAGTCTCCATGACAAATGCCTAGGGAGCGCATTGATGTCAAGACAAAGATGGATCAACAGATTAAAAGGGCATGATAGGAGAAAAAGAGCAATAAACAACAAGCAAACACCTAGTGCAGTGGTGCCAAGTGTAAACTAATTATATTAAGATGTTGC
>APFE030660105.1:0-11135 GCA_000404065.3 Pinus taeda | reverse complement strand
TTGTAAACCTTGTCTAACATTAGTACTCCCTAATATGCAGAATGTAAAATTTTTAATGATATTTTCATAAAAATATTCAGAGTTCTAATGGTTTTTAAGTTAAAATAATTTTAAAGTATAAACCTTGAGCAAATAAATAAAAAAAATGTCAAAATTGACAAGTATTTTTTATTTTTTATTTTGAAAAACCATGGAATATTAACCCACTCTAAATATTATGCCCAAAAAATTTCTCTACTACTTCGAAAATTATCGGGCTTATTTACATTGGAACATTGTTTATTATACCAAGATCTCTACACTATCCGTAAATATTATCTCAATTTTTTCTCTACTTAGTCTTTCCCTTTCCTCTTCAAGGGCGATTTAATTCCCGAAGAATGAGAACTCAACAGGGTTCTTTTGTTATACCTAACTACTTTAAGCATTAAATATGTTAATTAAGTACCCTACTAAATATATGTGGGATTTACCACTTCCTTACTTGTATGGGTCTATAACTATGCATAATCATTTCTAACTTCTTCTTTATCTCCTATTATTGTTGGGAAAATTTTCTTCTTGTTCACAGTCACTAGCAATCTAAGAAATATATTGTTCCTTGTTCCCATTTGCTCTCAAGGCCACTTTTTTCATGTAGAAAAATTGGACATATATATTTTAATTTGTGCGGTCCTATGAATTTTCATTATGGTAATGAAAATAAATGTACGAAGAATTATGTTGATGATTACATTGGAATGTGTTGGTTGTACTTATTGAAAAGTAAATCTCAAGCTTTCAAAACTTTTAAGGATTTTCATGTATGGATTGATTATGAGGCATAATCACATATTGGCCATGTTCATACTATTAATGGAAGATAACGTACTCTGATGAATATGAAAAATATCTTTGCAAGCATGGCATTCAACATTAGAGCATAGTTCCTTACAATTCTCAACAAAACTATGTAATTGAAAGAATGAACATTACTATATTGAATATAGTTTGCTCAATTAGGATTTTCAAAAGTAGAACATTGATGTTTTGGGATGATGTGATTCTATGTGAAATTTATGTGAAAATGTTATGTCCATCTCACACTCTTAGAGAAGACTCCTTGTAATATGTGGTATGGATGAAATCCTTCAGCATGCCATCACAAGGTCTTTGGTCCCCCTACATTCACTTGTGTTTGTTATAGTATATACATTCTTTCATATTGGGTATATTATTGTAATTCTTTACTTCTAACTTCTTCGTTGCGATGTATCATACGTTGGTTATGGTTCCCTCAAAGGATTTCAGCATAATTTCTATTTTTCTCAATGATTTCAAAATGAACTACCCTTCACACATGGATTTCCTTCCAATATTATACAAGATTTCAATAATTTTAACTCTATAATTAAACTGTAACTCGATTCTCATCTCCATATAATTTTTCTTTGTACAAGCATATGTGTACAATACTAATGTTATTCCATTTACAACAAAGTATCGGATTGAAGGATGCCATCTATATTACTAAGGTTAGACTCTACTTATCTCAAAACCCTCTATAATGTTCCTTGCCTAATTAATTTAGAGAGATTCCAATCCAAACTAAGGAATTCCTTTCTTGTGTGTGTAGGTTAGTCTACTACTAACTTAGGTTATCTTGTGACATTGTTTTGGGGTAAAAATTTATGCAATATTTTTCGTCTACTCTTTTGCCTTCAAGTACTTATCCAACACTTCCTCTTTACAGGGTTTCAATGTGGGTTGTGATTTTCGCTTGATGTTCGCTGGAAGGAAATTTGATGTTTTTTAAGTGTAAAGAAAATCAAAAACTACCTAGGGCTTTTCCGAAAAGGCCTGCCACTCAAAACAATGCATATATATCGATTTCAATTCAAGCGATTTACCCTCTCTTTATTAGTGAGAATATTTAATTATGAGAAAATAGTTTTGGTTGTCTTATAGCCCCAACAATGTAAGTATTTCTCTTTATTCATAAGAACAATTTATACAATATATTTACTTGTTACTGTCTGTAATGAAGTCATTCCATCAAAATTTTGCAATACTATAATATTTGTTCTATTTATATTCTATGAGGACACCTTGGATATTCGTGTGAGCTCTACATATTTTTTTTTCATAATGATTGTAAATAAGTTACTATTAATATCATTTTCTTTGAAGAAGAGAATATGAAAATTAGGCAAGAGGTGTTTTGAACGCTTGTCATGGGAGTTTGTGAAGCTTGTCCTTTAGGACCTAGTAATAATTTATCCAAGGCTACTTGTTCCATGGCCAATTGATATGATTCCAGTCCTTTGATCTATAGCAAGCTAAACTAGATATACATTTTATTTTTCTACAAGTTAAACTATGTGTAAACTTATTTTTCCTAACTCCAATAGTTCTTTTCTGTAGTAGCTTACAACAGACTATATGTCTATATGTTTACAGGTGAATAAGGGTTACTATGTATGTTTATATATTTATCCATCGAAACAAGATTCTTTAAATTTACTATATAATACCCTTTTTCATCTTTGCACACATTCAAGTGTATTCTTTTTTGTGCATGTTTATATATTTATCCATCCAAACAAGCTTATTTAATTTATTATATAAGATTCTTTTGCATCTTTGCACACATTCAAGTGTATTCTTTTTTATAATATAATTATCTAAGATTTTCTTGTTGGAAATAAGTTAAAGTCTATTTCATTCCTCTAACCAAGAACTATGTTTCCAATTAGTTCCACCAAAGCTCTATCTCCTACTTCCTAGGAGAACAAATAATAGTCATTTCCCAATTTACATTTCCTTGACCCTTAGCATCATCTTGTTACTTTTGGGGTATGAGTACAATCGTTCTTTCCTAATGTACCCTTATCTTTTATACGACCCATTTTATCTCCAACAATCCGTTTAAGTGAGTTTCGCCCATGACTTTTTTATTTTTAGTCCTGTGTTTTCTTCTTCTTGGTCATAACTCATTCCATGTGAATTAGAAGTATAATATGACATGTAATACTTTAATATTTTTTCAAGAATAATAACACAAAAAGCCAAATTTTCTTTTATATTAATAAAAATAAATATTTACACTATCATATGTCACATTGCTTACTGACTTTTACTTGTTAGGGGCAATTGAATATTCAATTAAAAAGGTCATAATATAAATTTACCAAGGGTTATTACAATTCACTTTTGTAATTAGAGGAAACATAAGCACCTTGAAAATGACATGATTGACATGTTTAAAAAAGAAATTTGTATATCTCTTAAATGAATTGTGTGTTTCCTTTGAAAATTAATTTATTAAATTAAACACAAATATAAATCAAAGTATAAAAAGTCAACTCGAGATTTGTATTTTTGAAATATATCTTGATTAAAATATTTGTAAGCAAATTAAATTGAACATAAGCGACTTAAAATAAAATATTTTTCCTGGTTTTCTTCAAATATTATGATATTATGTATGCATAAAATCATGACAGAAAAAGGAAAAAAGAACACAACAAATAAAACCAAACTAAAAAATAAATAACACATTTTAAAATTCTATCATTATAAAGCATCAATTTCTAGCAAATTAATTTCTAAAGTACATAATTTCTTGCAAGTTATGATAAATGTTTTGTGGTATATTTTTTGAAATCTATTGAGTAGTTGTGCTTGCAAAAAGTTTATCATCATAATCATTTGTGATATTATAGTTATTTTTATTATTGAAACATATGTTAATTAATAGATGTTATGATAATTTCTAGAAATAAATGGGATGTTATTAAATGGAATATCAATTCGCACATAAATTTGCACTTAAAATAAGTTAATGCCCAAATTCAACTCGTTTAAAGTGTATTTTTATATACTATCTTTATGTATGGGTAAAATAATTATATATTCACAAACAAAAAATAAACTATAATCACAAACATTTGAAATTCTATCACGAAACATAAAATTGTACTTAATTATAAGAATATATTAATTAAAAATAATTGTTATTTTAAAATACACACATTGAATAGTGGATGTTACAAAAAAAGATATATTTTCATTCATGATGTCATGGTCATTTACCAAAATAAGTGATCTTTTATTA
Source organism: Pinus taeda (assembly GCA_000404065.3). Classification (NCBI taxonomy): domain Eukaryota; kingdom Viridiplantae; phylum Streptophyta; class Pinopsida; order Pinales; family Pinaceae; genus Pinus; species Pinus taeda. The sequence continues at coordinate 7,039 of APFE030660105.1, read as the reverse complement.
AATTGAGCATAGATAAGCTATGCAAGCATTCAGTTCATTTGAAGTGTAATTCTTGCATTGGATACTATGCATGCTTAAAATCATCATATAATTTATTTCTATTAAGTGATTGTAATAAAAGTTTTTTTGTGTTCAAGAATTTATAGACATACAAATACAAAAAAAAATCCAATACATTACATAAAATAAAAACACAAACATCTTAAATTCTACCATCACAAAACATGGATTTGTAACTAATTATCAATATATATTGACTAAAAATACTTCCCAAAGATGCATTGAATAGTGATACTTACAAAACTCCATAGCCATTCATGATGTTATGGACATTTACAAAAATAAATGAAATTTTGTTGAACTAAATGCTAATCTGAACATATATAGTTTAGTACACATTCAATTAATTGGGACTGTAATTCTTGCATATTATATTTTATGTGTGTAAAATCATTGTAGAGGTGATTTGTATCAAGTAAATAGACAGTTTGGGAAATGACCTTCCATACAGGATATTCTAATGAAAGCATTTCTTGAGTTCTAAAATTATACACAAACAAGAGCATAAACAAACAAAGACATAGATTTCATAAAATAAAAACACAAACATTTAAAATTCTATCATCACAAAACATAAAAATGTAAATAATTATAAAAATCACATTAATTAAAAGCACTTATAAAGAGTATTGTGCATTGAATAGTGACACTTACAAAAATTTAAATTCATGCATGATGTTGAAAAAATAAGATTTTATTAAATGGAACAACGATATAAAGATTGGTAAGTTAATATACAAATTCTACTCATTCTAAAATTAATTTTTGTATATGATATTACATCTGTGTAAAAGTATTATATGCAAAAAAACAACCATACACAAACAAAAGCACAACAAACAAATGCATAGCATACAATAAAACCACATACATTTAAAATTATATCATCAGAAAACATCAATCTGTAAATTAATTTTTAAATTTTATGTTTATTTTGTTCGATATATTTTTATTTTACATTGAATGATTGTGGTTAAAAAAATATTCATGCTCATAGTCATGTGTGATGTTGTGATTATTTGTATTGTTAAAAAGTAAATATTGACTAAAAACAATCAGGAAAAAAACTTGTGATTTTCAAACATACAAAAACTCGTGATGATTCTTACAAGGAAAATCTATAGTCATTGTTACTTGTGGTATTGTCATGGTCATTTGTATCTATAAAACTTATTGACTAAAAATATTTTTGAAATTTTGATTTTATACTAAATATACTTAACGAGTTATAAACTCCACCCATCTTGTACCATAAAAAATTAATTTACTAATACAATAACTATGAACTTACAGTCATTGAATTAAATAAAAAAATTGAGTAAAATTTAAGATAGGAATATATATTAATTAAAAAATAAATCTAGAGATTGATAGGGGAACTATGTCAAGAGGACAAGCTCGGTGTGATGGCTAAGGATTCTTAGTCTTTTTGCTTTCCTTATGTGGGCGGGTTTCTTCAGACATCAAATCAACCTTCTACGTCATCGCTAGGGCATGATCTCATTGCTCACGGGTCTGATAATGGAGTTTTTGAATGGAGTTAATATTGTTTCAGTCTCCTGTGTAGGGATGGAGACTGACAGCCCGCGTCGTTAGTAGTATCATTCACCAAATGATCGACACAGAGTATATTCTCACACCATACGTACACGATGGAATATAAGGAAGCAAAGGGCATCACATTCATGAGTTGGGAATGGACCTGTGTAGTATTAAGGTGACTCTAGAGCAGAAATATTATAGTTGTCTACTCTTAGTCACAAAAGAAATATCGGTCAGATCTGAAGGCAAAATATTGGCTACATAAGTCAATATTCCACCTCGAAAACTTCATTTCATAGATCCTTTGTTAAAGATCTCAGATCTGGATATTCTCAATCCCCTGAGCACATTAGGTTGTCGAAATGGAGTAGCATTGGATGTGAAAAGTCTGCTTCACTTTTTGTCAAACAGAATTTCCGTCGATCAAAGTGGGTGGGTTCGGTGGTTTTCCCATCACTTATGAAGTGAATACTACCACAGAAACCCATATCACTCTTTGCAGATCCACACTTATCCATTTATTTTACTAAATATCTGTGTGACTTTCAAGTATGGGCACTCGGTCTGGTAGCCTTCCAATATTTTGTAAAATACCAAAATGTAGAATCAATATTATTTTCGGTTCAGGCCACAGATCATTTCAAACAATCAAGGCACAATATCATGCACACTCTAGGTATCCCAATGCTCCTAAAAAGTATGACCTGTACAGGAAAATCAATGTAGGAAGATGTGATGTTACAAGATTATATCATCCTTCGATCATCCACCATCATATTAAACTTGAGGCTTCGGGGAGGATCACCTCGACCAAGAAATTCAAAGGGCACAGGGGGAGTGTTCAGATCGAGTATTCAGAAAGGAGCATAATCAAATCAAGGGCAAGTAAATGGAACCTTTTCGTTCATAGATATCCTCAAAGGAAAATGTTCTGCCTCAACAACACTAGATCAAACACACAATATACCCAACCCCTACATAGTGGAACAACGGAATCAAATCCCAGTATTAATTGTAGATCTACCATAAACAAATTACTTGTTCACAACATATGAATCTCAAGAAGTACTATGCAGATTCAACACTTTTTGGCCAAAACCAATGGATTTCTTCCATTGGATATTCACAAATTGGACAATAAATTGTGATATTCACCTTTGCTCCAAGGGCTTCTTCATAGTGAAGTTTGTATCATGAGAGGATTGTGAATATATATTTCAAGAGGGTTCATGGTTTTGGGGCTTTGCGGGACTTTTTATCACCCCTTGGTTCCCATATTTCGACGCTAATATAATTGTAGTATCTCAAATGTTGGCTTGGGTTAGATTGCATAATCTACCCCTACATTTATGGTTCCATAAAGTGATAGAAGCCATTGGGAGCATATTAGGGTGATACATAAATAAATATACACAAATATTTGAGGAAAAAGTCTACACAATCGCTAGAATTTCTTTGGAGCTACACCTCAACAAAGGATTTTAGGATCATATTCTCTTGACACACAACAAGCAGAGCTCGACAAGGTTCCTAGATTTCAAGAACACAACATTTAGATGTTGAATAATCCAACAAATGGGACATCTACAAAATCCATGATCTTATGCCAAGAAAATGCCTTAAATGAAGAAGAAAACAAGAAAGAAACCCGAGGGATGGAAATTCCTAGAGAAGTTTCCTGACAAAGAAGAGAACGATGAAGAGATGCATCCTACTACCAATGAAGAAGCCCAAAATATACAAGAAAACATAGAAGATGGGAGCATCAATCATGAAGTTTTAGGAACTCCAACACACACATTGAGGCAGGAGATAATCCATGTAGTAATTGAGACAGGGGACTCAAAATGTCATCGTGAATCTGAAAGTTCAGATTCAGATAATGAAAATCCATGAATGAATGAAGGGATCCAGCTATAGCTTGTAACGACCACTCCTTCCCAGAGAGAATGGAAAAAAGTCAAAAATAAGAAATGGAGAAAAGGGTGACATGTTTACCACCATTTGGAGTTGTATTTTTGGTCTTTGTGATCAACAATTTTGTTTCACACGATTGAATGCATGATCAACATCTACAACATGTAATTTTTCTTTCATTAATAAAATTACAATTTTTCTCGAGGAAAAAAATTATATTATTTATAAATAGTTATAAAAGAATCTGATTTTCAAATACACATTGAATAGTACAGTGGTTTTTACAAAAAAAAATACTTTGTCATTCATGATGTCATGGTCAATTACTAAAATAAGTGAATTTTTTTTAAATTGACCATGGATAATTTAATGCAAGAATTCAATTCATTTGAAGTGTATCTCTTGCATTGAATACTATGCATGCTTAAAATCATCATAGAAGTTATTTGTATCAATTTTATAGAAAATTTGTTTAGTGACCTTCCATATGGTACATTATAATGAAAGTTTTTTGTGCGTTCTAGAATTCATAGACATATAAAGACAAACAAAATAAAAGACAAACAAGTAAATACATTACATAAAATAAAAACAGAGACATTTAAAACCCTATCATTATGAAACATCCATTTGTGACTAATCATAAATATATATTAATTAAAAATACTAATAAAGTAATTTTATTCTGAAATATGCATTGAATAATGATACTTACAAACAAAAAAAACCATCGTCATTTGCAAAAATAAATGAAATTTTGTTAAACTAAATGCAAATTTGAACATATATAGTTTAATACACATTCAATTAACTCGAAGTGTAATTCTTGGATATTATATTTTATGTGTGTAAAATCATCATAAATGTGACTTGTATAAAGTCAATAGTCAATTTGGGCAATGACCATCCATTCGGCATATTCTAATGAAAGCCTTTCTCGTGTTCTAAATTTTATACACAAACAAGAGCATAAAGAAACAAACACATACATTACATAAAATAAACACACAAACATTTAAAATTCTATCAATATAAAAATTCTATCTAATCATAAAAAAAGTGATTAATTATAAAGCAATGTTCATTGATAGTGATGCTTGCGAAAATTCAAATTCATGATGTTGTTGTCCATTGTAGACAAAACAAGATATTATTAAGTTAAGCTACAAGTTAAATATCAGTACTTTAGTATATAAATTCTACACATTGGAAAAGTATTTATTTTATGTGATTATATATGTGCAAAAGATTATACACCTATAAACATAACAAACAACCAAAGGAAAACAAGACCACAACAAAAAAGTACAAAGAATAAACTAAAACCACATACATTTAAAATTCTATGATCATAAAACATCAATTTGTAAATTAATTTTTAAATTCTATGTTTATTTTGTTTGTATTTTATCATCATGACGAGGAACTTTTGAGATATTTTTATATTATCATTCAATGATTGTGATTTCAAAAAATATCATTGTCATAGTAACTTGTCATGTTGTGATTATTTGTATTGTCCAAAAGTATATATTGATTAAAACCATCATAAAAACATGTGATTTTCAAACTTACAAAAAATGATGATGATGCTTACTAAGAAAATCCACAGCCATATATATTTGTGGTATTATAACAAGTTATAAACTCCACCCATTCTGTACCATAAGAAATTAACTAACTAATAAATTAGTTATTTATTTTGTTTAAAGTGGCGTTATTCCTTTACTATTATCAGTTTATTTAAATAAATTTATAAATTTATAAACTTCTTGTTAAGTTGGAAATGTTTTTATTTTAAAATTTATGTAGATTTCAATAAATTATAGAAATTTTAGAATATATATATGTGGGGTTTTCTTTAAAATATTAATATTTGGAACATGAGGGAGGAGGAGAATGGAGAGTGGGTAAAAAATGAGCCCTAGGGTTTTAAGCTCCTGCAAAGTTGAATTCCCTGCAATCGAGCTTATGCTTGTTTCTGTTGATCAAAGGAATCCACATAGTGGGGTATTTTTATTGTGATCGACATCAAAGGAGGACTGAAGATCTATAGGAACCATAATGGAAGTGATTCGGCTGATCCAAGTTGTTGGAAATATATGATCTGTGCAGAGCATGGGGACTTGGCTCATGGGTTTTTTATTCCTGGTGGGATCATTTTCACAGGGGATCTTTTACGCATTCTCCCAAATATACTATTTTTATATTGCTTTCTTTCATATATGGTGTATCAAATTTTGTAAGACTCCAAATCTTCCCTTCTTTGTCACAAAGAAGATATTAAGGGTAGGGGAGATGTTGGAAGGCCTAGTTGACTTAGTTGACCATCCCAAACAATTCTAGAATTGATATTATAAAGTTGATCAACTCTCTAGTCGAGTCAAGGGTCTAAGTTAGATAGGCTAAATTGGTTTTCACAATTAAATTTTTGTGACTATATCCACATAATATTATATATATATGGAAATGTATGCATCATTGTATCTTTTGTGAGTGGTTTTTTAAGAGAATATAATATAAAGTAACACTGTGTTAGTTCTTTTCTACATCTTTTCTCTTCTTCTATTCCTATGTTCCTTATCTTCGTGTGATTTCTTGTTTTCCTTTCTACTAGTAACTAATGGTCATTATCTGCTAAAGTGCAAGTATATATAATTGTTTTTCAATATTTTACTAAAATATAAAATATTGTAAAATATTGGTGTATCTTTCAATGAATTGTAAAATGTTGTAAAATAGTAGTGAACCATTCACTTAATTATAAAATATTGTAATTTATTGGTGAATTCTCATTTAATCTTAACATCAAGTTATTTTTCCTTCTTATGCATTGATTCTCTCATAGAAAAATAATTATCCAATTAATTCGCTTCAAATAAACAAATATCATTAGGATTTGATGGTTTATCACCATCTATAAGTTTTCTCAACTCCTTGTTGTCTAACTATTATAGTAACTATTGTGTTGTCTTCTTCAATCAAAAATCTAATAACTTTTTATCAATACACAATTTTTCGAAATTGCACAAATATGTAATGAAAGTTAATTTCATATGTGATAAAAAAATCAGTTGGCACAACTCATTATAAAGCCACAATTTTTGAGTTCAAAAATATATCCCACAAAGAAAAATGTTCATTACTTAGTATAACATGTTACAATATAAGTATCATCAAAGGATTTCAAATTCAAAAATGATAATACACTTAACAATCTCTCATCCTCCACTAATTACATGTATTTCTCCTTTAGACTTTCCCTCAAAAGTATAATTTCATTAAAGGAATGTTGTTCCCATGAAAATAGATCCCTTACAATGAAAACATAGGAAGCTAGAGAATAGGTCATTATTACATACAAATAGCCAAGTAGAACATATTTACCTTTCCTAATAAATATTTTGAAACAAAATACAAGATAAATTATGGATTCTCTAGAAAATGAAGAAGCTTAGGTCATGCCAGCAAATGAACTGGAATTAATTTATTTTCCATAAACCATTATATATATAAAAAA
>APFE030660097.1:45835-94961 GCA_000404065.3 Pinus taeda | reverse complement strand
CACAAAAACAAGTTGTCTATTTATAATGTCTTTATTGGATTTTGAATCAAAACATTACCAACTATATCATAAAAAACAATAAAGTATATAAGATATGTATCTCTATGGTATCTAATAGATCTTAGTAGGTTATGAAAAGAAATAGATATACTCATGAGAAGTTAATCTATGATGCAAAGATTGTCATCAAGGATTATTTGGGGACTTGCATAGGTTGCAGTGGAGTGGTTTGGTGCGTGAGAAGAAAAGGTTAGCAGTCTCACCTTGATGTCCTTCAATTAGAGTATCACCTCATCTAATTGGAGTAGAACCTCCACTTTTGCATCATCCCTATCTTGAAGAACTTTTCCTATCATTGCTTTGCTATGCAAGCATAGTTCAACAATTTTCCTGTATTTAATGTGTCTAGCCCTTGAGTGGCCTACATTTGGCACCCAATTTCCATCATTAATGTCCCAATCATGCATCACCCCATGATCAAGTTGTAGTTGGATCTTGTCCTCACCATTGGAGATATGCTCACATATATTTGGAGGTGTCTATTACTAAGATATGTTTGCAACCTCCTATGCTACCTCCTAAACTATCGAATCATAAGGCCCTTCTTGGCATCTACCACCTCTACCTTGACTACCATGATCGCAGCAACCACCCCTTCTCCTTGTCATGGCTTCTAGATATAGGATTAAGAACAAGTAGGGGATGGAATAAAAAAAGGATAAGGGGGAGTCTACACAATCGAGCATTGTTAGTCAAGGAAGAAACCAGGAAAGTAATGACAAAAGGATTAGAAACTAAAAGTTAGACATTGTAACAAGGGACACCGATAGACATGGAATCAATAGGACTTTTGAGAGAAAAAAATAATATTGTTGCATCCTAGCAAGACTTAGTGCCGGATTCTGGCAAGACTTAGTGCCAAGACTTAGTGCCAGATCCTGGCAAGACTTACTTCCAATAGAATGTTAAATTGTAGGAATGTGAAGTTTTCAATGTATGTGAGTTATTCTTCAAAATTGTAGTTAAACCATGCATTTATATTTAATGTGATAATAGTTTAAGTGTTTGCATTTAATATTGTAATAATTTGTTAATATATTTATATTAATATTAATAATAATATAAGATTGTCTTACAAAATGATTATATATTTAAACAATTAGAATTTACAAATCTAAGATTAGATTGAAGAGAATATTGAAATAGATACAGTAAAATAAAATCATACAAATAACTATAATCATAAATTAATGAGGATATAAAGTTTTATAACAAAAATTAAGTGAAAATTTAGAAAAAAAAATTTTGCACTTTTATCGATAAAATATTTAAATAATTAATATTTAAAAAAATTACTACATAAATTAAAGAATTTTTTTTAAGAAAATTTTAACCTATATAAAAAATTTCAATTTAAATGAAAGATAATAACCATTCTTCAATAATCAATTGAATCTTCATTCATATTAAAATTAAAATATTCCATGAATATGTTTTTGATGGATAATCTAATCAACTAATTATAAACATATTTGTATTTCATTATCTACGATTTATGACATAGACTAATAAATTATTATTTTTTTAATAATATATAAACTATAATTTAAATAAGTTATTATTATATTTAATAATTTTTTATATTGAATAAAAAAATTAATCAATTTATAATAATTTTTTTAAACTAATTATTACATATAAAATATATTATAGTTGGTTTATCAATTGAGATACCTAAACGATCACACAAAAACAAGTTGTCTATTTAATACCTAAACAATCACATAAGCACAAGTTGTCTATTTATAATATCTTTATTGGATTTTGAATCAATACGTTACCAACTATATCATAAAAAAACAATAAAGTATATATGATATGTATCCCTATGATATCTAATAGACCTTAGTAGGTTATGAAAAGAAATAGATATACTCATGCAAAGTTAATCCATGATGCAAAGATTGTCATCAAGTATTATTTGGGGGCTTGCATACGCTACAGTGGAGTGGTTTGGTGCTTGAGAAGAAAAGGTTAGCAGTCTCACCTTGATGTCCTTCAATTAGAGTAGCACCTCATCTAATTGGAGCAGAACCTCCTCTTTTGCATCATCCCTGTCTTGAAAAACTTTTCCTATCATTATTTGGTATGCAAGCATAGTTCAACAATTTTCCTGTATTTAATGTGTCTATCGCTTAAGTGGCTTACATTTATCACCCAATTTCCAATTTCATCATTAATGTCCCAATTAGTATGTTTTTAGAAAATCCAAATTTGAAATTTAATTTAAAAGAAATTTATAGATTTGAAAAATGAAAGTGGTTGGTGAGAACAGAGATATTCTAACGAACAATATTTATATTATGTGACACGTCACCAGCAAGATTCGATACAGACAAATCACATGGCGTGACAGCATTGGTGATAAAGATTGCACGGACTAAAAGTAAAAACACGTAAAAATAAGATAAGGACATATTCTTTTCATGATAAGGCCAAATTATTAAATCATATTTTAATAAAATTATATTAAAATATGAAATTTCCACAAAATATTAATCTAATTTAAATACTGTTCAGTCCAAACATAATCCCTTTTTCACACATGGGAGTGCTAAAAATTAGCGTATTAATTATGCATGGATTTGTAAAGTCTAACCTTAAGCATTAAAATTGCACACTTGCCCACATATATATATATATATATATAATTATTAATTAAATATCACTCTGCTAACTGTAAATATATATATATATAATATATAATAATGACAGCTCACCTTCACACCGACGATATTAGTGCACACCAAACCACAAATGGTATGTGATCCATGCTGCCGAATAATATAAATTGGAATATTGTGGTGATGGCGTGATTCCTTCCACCAAATTAAAAACAAAATAAATACAGGAGAGTACTTACGTACGTCAATGCAGTGCCCCACCAAGTGGCAAGAATGTTAAATATATTGTCTTTTCATTTAATTTTGGGTTATTAAAAAGACCTAATCGTCGATGACTGGTGTAATGAATAGTCAACATTCAAATCCTCAAAAGTTCGTATAGAAAAGATGATGTTACATATTATTAAATAATGTTAAATTAATAATAATAATAATAATAAGGGTTTATAATAGTTTATGTAATGTAGAATAGATGGTAATAGGGTGTAAGATACTTTATTGTGGAAAGATCATTGGTTCGAAATTTTGTTGGCAAAAATCCAGTCATGCTAAGGGTTAGTGTGGATGCACAATACTCGGGTGATTTTGATGGCTTAAATGTTGACGTGCCAGTCATCTTAGGGCTCACATTACCTAACGAATAAATAAATAAAATATATTTTTATATTAAAAAATAAAATAAAATCCCACGATCGGGGTGTGAGCTGCTAGAATGGCCTCTTTGGGATCGGTGACATGATTATTGCCATGATAGGAAAGGATGGAGGGTGGTCTTGTTACAACCCTCGTACATTCGAACTGTATTGCAATGTGGCATCGCACATGTAGATATTTAATGTTACAAGGGAAGGTCAAAGGGATGCCTCCTCGCCCGGGTTTTATTGACGGTAGATTTCAATTCTCAGGCGGGAGTGTTCATGTTCTGGTAGTTGGAATTATTACAAGGTTCTTGGTAAGCTTGAGGTAGAACATGAAGGAGTTTCACGCGGCCCGCCACCCTGGTGCAAACGGCTACCTTTTTCCTATGGTTAACGACAATAGGTATGTTATTTTTCTAAGTCTCCTTTATATTCCTTCCCCTGTGAGCCAAGTTCATTTAATTTATCAACGGGGAAGTGTTTATAATTCGATGCCTAGATTCAGATGGAATTTCATCCGTGAATTCTGGAAGGAAACGTTGGTTTGTATGATGGGTTGTTTGAATATTGTATTATTGTTTCTATCTATTTTGGAATCTTGTTATCTCGCATAGGGATGTACTTGAGTTTTATGGTCTGGAATTCAATATATATCTCATTCATGGATGATTGTGTTTATTGCCTTGCTTGCTCGTTGTTTTTACTAGTTGTTAAGAATTGGGGTCTCCTGGGTAAGGTTCCTCTTGATTTGACTCTGTATCTTGCCTTAAGATGGTTCGAGGGGCCTTGCGTTGATGTTTTCGGCCTCTTGCAACAAACCCAAATCATTCCCAGGGGAAATCGTTGGGTTATAGCCCTAATATTCATTGCTATATGGATTTATGTTGTTGTACCCTTACAGGTTTACTTTTACATTGTGTGTACCGGGACCTTAAGCTTGTTATCTGCTTCGAGCTTGAGGTCTTGGCTTCTTATCTCAGGGTTTCATATCATCATGGTGTTTGTTTATGTAGCAATATGGTTTGCCCCTCCTCCAACAAAGGCTCCTCAGTTAGTGGAGGTCATGGCCGAAGTAGAAATGTAGGGCAACGTTGTGGCAGTACCCAACCCCAACCTCACCAAGCTAGGGGCAGGGGCCGCAAATCCACTTTGAGACTCATTTGAGACTCAACTCAATCATTCCAGACAAGCACTTCGATGTAGGTTCGCTAGTTAATATCGGGTTACGAAGCAGAATTAAATCAATAGGTAGCAGGTGTAGAGATAGATATGGAAGAATGGCAAGACTTAGTGCCAGATCCTGGTCACTCTAAAGGTCGGACCTCTCAACATAAGAAGATTGCCTACCTTTAATGGTTGATGAAGAATATCGTGGTCAAAGCTTTGACGAACCCTATTATGAAACCAACTCACAAAGAAGATAGAAAATATAGATCAACACCTTAGAAACCAATCTCTTCGAGGGGGCAACCTCCTTTACATTACACAAATGAACAATTCTTAGATGATACAAATGACAAGACCTCCTTTCTATATATAGCAGTCTAAGGGGTCATAATATAATCAGAGCTGACATAACAATAATAATGTAAGGGCACAACAATAACAATAGTGGGTTTCTATGGGGCACAATAATAACAATATGAGGACTACATGGGCACAACAATATAATAAGGGGGTTGCACTAATAAAAATAAGGGGTTACACTAGTAGTATAGAGACCTAACATGCCCCTCTCCTTCAAAAAGTGTTGTCCTCGACGCTTGAGTAGTTCTAGATGCCTCTGTATAAAGTTATCATCCTTCCATGTGGAATCTTCAACGGCTAAGTTCTTCCACTTGATGAGATACTTTGAAATTGATCGATTCCGTAGCTATTAATTTCTTGGTTTTGTGACTGCTTCAGGTTCCAATATGATTTTTCCTTCCTTGTCAAGTTCTAGCAATATTGTTTGAACTGGTATCTTCTGCAACTTTTGAATGAGTTCCCACCCTGCTTCGTCATTCTTCCATTCACCCCTTGCTTCGTTTATCAAATTTGGTTGGATAATTATACCAACCTCTAGAATTTTTACAACCACACGTTCAATTTCATTCCTTTGGGTATATGGATATCTGTAAGGCCCGATGTTTGCAGGAACACTTCCTATAATCAAATGAATAACATGATCATGATCATGAATAGGTGGGAGGCCTTTAGGAGTCTCAAATACCTCGGAATGATTGTCCAAGACTTTTTGGAGATATGGAGAAATAGATGATTTTGATGTTGGAACCTCTAGCTAACATAATTGTGCAATTACGCCTCTTTGTTCTTTCTTTAGAATCTTTGTCATTATGTTAGAGATTATTATCTTTCATGGTTTCCCTGTGATACCCCTTAATTCAACTTCCTTTCCTTCTGAGGAAAATTTCATGAAAAGTTCTTGAAAATTTAAAGCTATTGTACCCAAGGATTGTAGCCATTGGACTCCTAGTACAACATCAGCACCACCTATTGGAATGGAAAGCATTGGGCTATTCAATACATATTCTCCCATGGATAGCTTGATATTATGGCACTTTCCATGGGAGAATACATAGAAGTTATCCATGGGAGAATACATGGATAGCTTGATATTATAGTACACTCTAGTGCAAGATATAGGAAGCAATTCAATTCCTTGGCTATCTTACAATGAATAAAAGTATGGGTACTACCTGAATCAATCAACACTATTACCTTTTTCTTCTTGATATGTCCTTCTATCTTTATAGTTTGAGGAGTGGTAATTCCGACCAATGCATTACAAGATATGGTCGGATTCATTTCTTCTTTCTCTGGGGTTGGTTCCTGGTGAGTATCATTTTCTTTTGACATTTCTTGATCCTTTTCTTCCTGATATTTCACTACTTGAACCTTCTTCTTCTTGACATGTCCTTCTATCTTGAGAGTTTGAGGAGTGGTAATTCTTTCTAATGCAGTACAAGATATGGTCAGATTCATTTGTTCTTTCTCTAAGGTTTGTTCCCAATGTATATCCTCTTCTTTTGACATTTCTTGATCCTTTTCTTCATCCTCTTTGCAATCTATGTAAAATAATTTGTTCTCAGCACACTTATGACGTTTAGTGTATTTGTTATCACAAATGTAACAAAGCCCTTTTTCTCTTTGTTCTTCCAATTGTTGTGGTGTAAACCTTGTAGATTGTGGAAGGCTAGGAGCAAAAACACTTCCATATTTATAGTTGTGAGTGGTGGGATTCCTTGTTTCCATAATTCCACTTTCAATTTTTCTTGCCAACTCGAATGCCTTCTCCAATGAATCAGGTTCCCAAAGACGAACCTCATGTTGAATATTATCCTTTAAAGTCCCTATGAAGACATCAATCCTTTGCTTCTCTGGAATATCATTTACCCTTATATCCAATTTTTGAAAGTCCTCAATGTGCTCTGCCATTGAACCCTCTTGTTTGAGATTTATTAATTGGCTAAAGAAGGTGTTTCTTTTTGTATCCTCATAATGTGCTATCATTTCCTCCGTGAAAATTAACCACGTGACAAGTGGTTTACCAGAACAAAGCCCTTCATACCATAAAAATTGATTCGGTTCTAAATATAAAGATGCAATATGTACCTTTTGTAACAGTTTCACCTCATGTAGATCAAATTATTTCTCCATCTGTAGTATCCAATTTGTTGGATCCTTGTCATCAAACTTCCTCATATTGTCTTTTCTTAATCTTAGGAGCTCGATCTTGAAACAGCTGTAAATCTGTAATTTCGGATATCCTAGTTCTGAAATTTCAACTTGCGGTAACCCTTTGCATCCTCTTTCTAATGCCACCAGTCTGATCAAAATTGGATTCTCCAAGAAAGAGTTATGTAGAATCTCCCAAGATGACCTGATTATATACCTTTTCAGAAGAGCGAACTTGTACGAAGTGGCACATGTCATTGTTTCGACCTTTGGATCTGAAAAAGATACACAGAAAACTACAGTCCATCCTATTTCTATAAATTCTTATGAAATTTCAATCTGATGCTCAAAGGGACAGTTATGACAATTTTCCCCAAGTCACCAGTTTGGGATGTAATTCGGGAGCCTGTAAAAACCCTAAATGTCTTGGACTGTATCTCCGAAATATAGCGAACGAGATCTGAAATTTGGGCCCTAGCTTCCCCACAGTTTCAGCTCAAATGGGTTTTAATTTCAAAGTCTAAACCTTCGTAGAAAACAAATTATAGCAAAAAGTCCACAATGACCTGTTTGCGATGGAAGTTTGGAGTTTTCTCAAACCCTAACTTCCTCAGATCAAAGCTCCGAAAATATAGCAAGATAAGATCTGAAATTCGGACCCAACGTTCAGAAAGATTTCATCTCAAATGGTTTTTTTTTTATCTTCGGAAATGTCGTAGAAAAGAAGTTATAGCAAAAATTCCACGAAGGCCTATTTCAAGAAGCAAAACCCTAGAATCCAAAGCTTTGATACTAAATGTTATGAAACCAGCTCACAAAACAGATATAAAAGATAGATCAATGCCTTAGAAACCAGCCTCTTCGAGGGGGAAACCTCCTTTACATTACACAAATGAACAATTCTTGGATGATACAAATGACAAGACCTCCTTTCTATATATAGGAGTCTAAGGTGTCATAATATAATCAGAGTCGACATAACAATAATAATGTAAGGGCACAACAATAACAATATTGGGCTTCTATGGAGCACAATAATAACAATATGGGGACTACATAGGCACAACAATATAATAAGGGGGTTGCACTAATAACAATAAGGGGTTACACTAGTAGTATTGGGACCTAACAAACCCTCCAGTTGGTTCTTCCAAGACTAATCATGGACTACAGGAAATTCATAAGGAATTTTAACTTATTCAGCTCCAGATCCAGCAACAGAATGTCCTCCTTAGTCATTGAGAAACATATTCCCTATCTCCCTCAAACAAAATTACCTGGTTCAAGTGTGAAATACACAGCTCTAGTGGATTCATTCGATGACTAGTAGTTTGCTTGGCTTAGTTTTGGCTTTAAATTTTTGTATATATATATATGAAGAATCTGCAAACAATGCTATCTTGTTTTAGTTATTTATATTTTAGATGGCTTAAAGATACCCATACATATATAGCTTTTATAGACAACCTTAAACTTTTCTGTTTTTGGATGGCTTATAATGCAGTTAGGTGGCCAACAGATCTAGTTTCCCTCTAGGTAGGTTGAGGCCACCTAGCCATTTGAATTATGGTTGTTACCGACCTTTTTGAATAAAATGAATGAAAATGTCCTGCCAAGCTTACAAAACAAAAAAAAAAAATAGAAGAAATATAAAATGGATTTAAATTTATGTTTTTGAGTTAACTTTGTAAATAAAAAATTTGTGAATTTTACCATTGTTAATTTTACCATATAGTATTTGTTTTTGAAGAAAAGGGTGTGAGAATTTTATTTAGAAAGAGAGTCAGGATCCTTTCTAGAACCGTTTCATTTCTTCAAGAGTGCCAATATTCTTTGTTGGTTTGAAATTGAGCACAAAAACTCAATCCAAACCCTCAAATGGTTACCCCATGAAAAAAATTGACTATTTCCAACTGAAAATTTTCCAAAAACTCCTAAAATCAGTGTGCATTTACACTCCATTTTCCAATACCTTAATTTAGACTAGCTTCTGGTTTTTCTTAGCGAAATATTTTTCCCTTTCTTCCCCACTTAAATCCAATTTGTGTTTTTTGTTGAGATCTAGTGGATCCTTTGATGTGTATAAATTGTTATTTTCCATATCTTCCTTATCTGTCTGATTTGCCCAAGAAATGGATTTTCCATCTTTTTTACTTGGAGATTTAGGGGGGTGTTTATATTTCACCGAAATTTGTTGTTCTTGTGTTTTCGTTGAATCTGGTGAGTCCCCATTCACTTCTTCCTAACTGATTGTCATTTGCTTTGAAGAATCCTCTTTATCAGTAATGTCTTCTTGGGTGTCTCTGCTTCTTTCTCATCCTAAGAATATTTTGATTTATATACCATGTAATTCTTGTTCTGGGCTCCTTCCCACCATATAGATCTCCAATTATTTTTCCGAACTTTATTGTTTTGCAAAAAATTTGGGAAGTTTTTTTATTATGTGTCCAGTTTCATAGCATGCTCTACAATTAGAAGATACATTTCGTAATCGATCTTCTGAGCCCACACATAATATGGAGTTAACAAGCTAATTTCAACAAGAAAACCCTTGTTGTAATCCATATCCATGCATATTTGTGCATAAGTATTTTTATAAAACATTTTTGCTTCTCGGCTACAACAATAAAAATTCCCTAGTGCATTTCCAATAGCTGATAGCATTGGCAGATTCATGCAAGGGAAGATTCAGAAGCCTTACCCAAACAAGAGCCATGGAAATTGATTCTATTACCAGATCAAAAGTGGGAGGCCAGGGTTGCATAAAAGACAAGCGCTACCCCAAAACTAGGGCCCAGATTCACGAATTTTCTTCTTGTCATCGATATTATCAATAGCTACAACAAATAAACCTTGAGCCAGAGGAATGTTCAGTTCATTCGTCAATAAGGGTTTCCATGTTTCATATATCCTCTTGTGTAGATCAGACAAATGGGGCCAATAACCATTAAATATGTATACCAAACCTTGTTCTGAAAAAAAGAAATTCGGCATCAAAAGCATCTCGTTCCACAAAAATATTGAGGGTCAGAGCTTCTTGAACAATCAGAAGAATAGATTCAATTTTCAATCTGCCACTATATGATGCAGAGTCCTGACCTACCATTCCTTCAACATATTTCTTCTTTGAATCTCCATAATTCATCATGGATTAAGAAATTGCATAAACCCTAGCCGCCATTCATCTCGACCAAAATTGCAATTTCACCACATATTAATAATAATAATAATAAAATATTTTAAAAAATATATATATAATATATATATATATATATATATATATATTATATATATATGATTTTATAATTTAAAAATATAAGAAATATGCAATGATTTTATAATTTAAAAAATACGCATTATCGCCCACATCCTCGGAGGTTGCGCCTGCCACCCCATCGTTCCATTGTGCATTAATGGATGTAGGTCACAACCTCCTTTTGCATGCATGTCCCAGATGTAAAACTGTGTCTACATAATAGCATGGGGAAGCGAGGCATCGGCTAATGAAGAGAGATTGGAGTCGAGGATCGGGCTCTGGCCTCCTAGTTTTGCATTTTTTTTGCAATTGTGAATGTAATTATCATCAAGATGTGATGGGAGTATGGTTTTGTAAACGTGGTTGGTGGGCATGCTTGTTGGCGCAATCCGAGTCAAAAGGATCTAGAATTCAAGGTTTGACATTCTTATACATGGTCGATAGTGTTAGAAATGTAGATTAGTACTGAGAGGGGCATGAATCAGTGGTGATGACACTTATAAAATTTTCATCAATTGATTAATACTTTCACCATTTACAATCTGAAACGCATAAGGAGAGATCAGAGCATCAAACATAAACCCAAAACCATAAAAACATTCAACACATGAGACATCAATGATTTTTGGTGGAAACCCCGAAGGGACAAAAACCACCCACTCCTACTTTGTTACATCTTGTTCTCTTATTATTCTATGAATAAATTCTTTACATCTTCCAGTTTCCCTCCACCAGCTAGGAGCCACTGCCCCTTTACCAATATTACTGGCCACCAGCAGCTAGGAAGCCTCTACTCACACAACTTTGCATACCACAACCTGTTGGAAGTCACCACATCTAGTAAGCCTCGCCCAACCACGATTAGACTATCCAACCACCAGTGGATGGAGATACCACTCCCTATATATCATTTTCCTATCCACCACCAGTGAGGAGAAACCACCCCTTTCTTGTTCACCCACTACTGAATAGAGGCCCCAACCTCCTCAAACTCTCAGAGCCATGCTTTCATTCATATTCTAACTAGAAACCAAGGAGAACTACACAAATCAACAAGAACATATTAGTCCTCTACAATATGATAAATATGATCAAAACAAACGTTGCATGTGACAATATAATAAATACATCAACAACAACAAAATACACAAGATATATCCTCAAAAATCCCTTTGCTCCATCTCCCCGCTCTCTTCTCAAGATGATGATTGAAACATGTCTTTGCTACCTTTTGCAAGTTTTGTTCTATCTCTATAAGTCTTCAAAAAAAATGCATATTCTGCTCCACTTGCATATACTTATCTTCTCACACACTAACAATGCATCCAACCTCTGCTCCTCAAAGCAATCTCCAATAAATAGTTTTCTAGAGTGGTTAAAACAATAACTACAATTAGAGGGATGGAGAGCTAATCATATTTGTTCACATGCTCATTATTGGTCGGGCATTTTGACATTTCTCCTCCTTGACTTGATCCTCCATAGTCTTCTTTGAATGAGAGATCATATCAACTTTAGTCATGTTCTATATAACTTCCTCAGACTCTTTAACCAATTACCAAGTGAAAATCCAAAGTATATGCCCCTGGAAATGCCTTGAATGCGCACACGATCCGAGAGAAACCACCTACATAGTGTAACACAAGTTCTCCATTCAATTTGTGTTATAACACACCCTAGGACACTAATGACCAATGTTATAATGCAGGTTTTCCTCATGTTACGTGAGTTACCCCTTCTAAGCCTCCTTACTTCCATCTTCTCATATTTAAGACTTCTAGAACTTGTCTATCTACTTCTTCAAACATATCTTAAACTTGTATAGCCTCTGCAAACCCATGTCAAGCCTTTGATAATCATGAGAATTCCTCCAAACCTATCCAGTCTTCCTCTGCAAAGCATTAAGACATCATCATAAGACTCCACCATTCTAGGTACTTCTGCACCCTCCTGCAACTCTTATGTCAATCACAAAAAGTGAGATACAATCTAGGTTAACATCAATAGAAGACAAACAATACTAAGAGTGAGATACAATATGGGTTGACAAAAGACAAACAATACTAAGTGCTTGTTGACATCAATGCCAACAAATAGAGGTTGGCCTTACAGGAGGGTCATGGATGGTGCTCACCCCCTTTTGTGGAGCAAATTCTCAGGCACTATTTAAGTCTTCCCTGGTTTATCTCTTCCGATGGTATTGTAGGTTTCGTCTAAGAGTTTTTAGATTAGAAGCTTAGGGTCTCTATAGCTCTCGAGTGGTAGTATTAATTCGAGTATTAGTGTCCATTTGTCGTCAAGTTTCAATTAGTGATTTGAGGGATAGTTTCAAGATCAGGGCTGCGAGTCTTGGTTGGAAAAATCCTCCGGCATTCAGTAGGGTTTGGTATGTTTCTTGCGGGGTTAAAATTTGGTGCATGAAATTTGTGGGGGCGTTGTGCTCTTTATGGTTTTATTATGTGTTAGTTCCTACTTTGTCACTTCAGGGTTCGATGGTTATTGGGTATAAGTTGGTGGAGGAGTTAATCGCTCCTTTAATTTCAATTGTTGGGTCACATGCTAAGTTGGGGTTGAGCGCTTGGAGCTATTGTGACACAATTGTGACAACTTAGCCTTTTGGTTCCTAGGTTGTGTTGATTTTGGGTTTAGTTTGGTGTTTTGTTCTTTTGTAGGTAGAGGCTCCCATGCAAATTGTTGGGATTTCTACCCTAATTTAGCCATGTCATTGCGTCAGAGAGGGAGGAGTAGACAATGAGTTAATGGTCGTGCTCAAATGGGGCAATGTGGGGCTCGCCTTTTTTCTCATGACCCGATCGCCGCCTTTTTTAATTTTGTGTCGATGGAAACACGTAGAGAAATAAAAATCTTGAGATGCAAGTGGGGGTTGAGTGAGAACCTCTCTCTGATCTTTTGGAGGAATTGTGGACTTAGGCACACCAGGGGCAAAAAGAAACAATATCTCAATTTTGTGGCTCTTCATTGGCAAATGAAGACTCTTCTAGGCTTGGTACTGAGGATAAACATGTGGAGAAATATAATATTTTCACATCTTTGGAAGATGTCAAGAGAATGTTCAGGAAATAGAGGTTTTGTTTAGACAAAATTTACTCTCACTTGGCCCATTTAGAGAAGCACATTGTGTGTGAATCTGATGGTGGGGAGCACGGAGACCCTCCAAGTTCCAGTGTGAGGGCTTCGACAAATATCTCTTCTTCTGACAATGAATAGTGATCTCTATGAGGTACAGGGTCATGTGAAGGCTCTTGGTTTGTTTGGATGGGCATGTGGCATTTCCTTCCATCTTTTGGTTGCATGGCAGCCTGCAACAAAGGTCTTGGCCCAATTCGATGGGCATGAGGTAATGTTTGTGGCTCGTGTTCGGTGTGTTCCTCAGATGGTCACGCCACTAAATTTTGGATGAAGTCCCTAGTTTGGTTTTTCTGTATCTAGCATGTGTTATATGTGTCTTATGTCATACATGTTCGATTGTCCCTTGGTAGAGATAACACTACAGATATTGGTGATTTTTTATGCAAATATGTTGTCCCTTTGCCGATATGTGGGGTTTTTATGCAACCTAGAATATGGTTGAGATTATCTAAATTATGGAAACATTTGTATGTACATTCAGTGTTTTGAGACACCTTAGGATGGGTAGAATGATTGATGTGTTATAATGTATTGTGTAAACTATGAAATTTAAGGTTCAAATCCCTCATAAGTCAAGCCAACAAAAGAAAACAATGAAAATTTATTTATATGCATGAATTATTGATAAAATTAAAAAAAAAATATTAATTTGTATTGCTTAATAGCTACCAAATAAATTAATCTTTATTTTTAATTAACTAATTTAAAATTATTTTTTTATCATAAAAAGATTAATACATGAATAAAATTTAAATAATATTTAAAAAAATGAAATGTTATATTTGATAAATCTATACTAAAAATAAATTTAAATAATATTTAAAAAAATGAAATGTTATATTTGATAAATCTATATAAAAAATAAATTTACATTGGTTTTTATTAAAGAAGTTTGCCCTATATTCATAGAATTAATTTTATTTATAATTTATTATTTACTATTTTTTATTTAAAAAATACCAACAAAAAACATATACCAATTTTTATCATTTTAAAACATTAACTTTTTTCCATTTTAAAATTAATAGTGGCTATTAATTATTTATATAATATATTTCTTTTTCCCTTTTTATTTTTTTTCTAATTTCAATAATTATATTTATTTATTTATATTTATATTTTTTAAAATAAACAATGTAATTCTTCTTTTTTCTTTTATTTTTCTTTCCCAAATTTCAATAATCATTTTTTTTTAATAGTCAATTCAATATATAATTATTTCCCATTAATTAATTTAGATTTAAAAATGATAATAGACATTTAAAAAATTTTAAACATTATATTCTCCTGTCCATATCTTTGGTCAAGTTCAGTTAGTCATTTCCTAGTCAAATATAGAGGTTAGTCATTCTAGCTAACCAATTCAATATAGTCATTGCTTTGTTAAATTTAGTCGTTGGATGTTCTGCTCTGTCTCTTCAACTTGCGATGAACCACCGTTCGAATATGATTTACGCTAAAGAATCTTCTCAGAAAACTTAATATTAATCACAAAAACTTAAACTCAACAAACAATAATCTAATTTAACTCACTTTAAATTTTCCTTTTACTTTTATTTTTCTTTTTCAAATTCTAATAATAATATATTTAATTTTTAATTTTAAAAATAATATATAATTTTCTTTTCCTTTCATTTTATTTCCCAAATTTCAATAATCTCATATATATATATATATATATATATATTATTTAATAAATTAATCATATTTAACTCACTTTAAATGTAAAGCTAAACATATCCCATTCTTCTTTAGAGCACCCTATCCAAGAGAGGGACATCTTAACTCCGTGGTGTCACTATTAGAAGATGTTGAAACAAACATGTCTTACTTTCTCTCACATCAATGTTCAAATTCTCACTCCACAATATTCAAAATAACTTGAAACGATTCAAATAAGTAAAAGAGGGTTGAAGTGAATGTCATAATTAATTTTATAAATTAGTTATTTTGAAATAATAAATTATCTTTTGATCCTAAAACTTATGTGATCTCTCGCGAAGAATTTTGCTTCATATTTTGAAATAATTTAATAATAACAAATTAATAAATTGATATTACTTATCATTATTATATACTAAGATTTAATTTAATAATATTTTCCGTTTTTTTAAATAAATTATTTTAAAAACAAATTAAAATGAATACATTTTAATTAGTAATAATTTAATTAAATATTTAAGTAAATCAATAAAGCTTAATCTAACTTTATATACGAAATGACATTTTTCACAATTATTTTTTTTATGTTAATTTTAATTAAAATCTGACAAAGATTTTAAAAAACTTGAGTTTAAATTGTTTGATATGCATAATTTGAGTGCCTCAAGGGTTTTTCAGGGCGTTGAAGACATTTATGCATTCATAACTGTGATTTAAACAACAAAAAATATTGAAATTGTATTGCCAAATTTTGATGAATTCTGTTGAAAAAAGCTATTTCGTTTATAGCTTAGACTATGCCAATCAATAATGAATGTTTGAAAATCAATGAATATTTCTTTTTTCATATATATATATAATTAATTTAAAAAAGGAAACCTAAATTTTCTAAACACATCATAAATGTATCAAATTAAATATAAAATATTTTTTTTATTATTCTTAAAATAATTATAATGAATATGTTATGGGAGGCTTGGAGCGAGAGTCTACGTGTATGTATATATATATATATATATATATATTATATACTATATATATATTATATATATATATATATCTAAACACATCATAAACTTATCAAATTAAATACAAAATTTTCTTTATTATTCTTAAAATAATTTATAATGAATATGTTTGTGGAGGCTGGAGCGGGAGGGGTAATAATCAACCTCGAAGAAAAAACAGAAGTAAAACAAGTATGGGGACTCGAGTCACATCCAACAACCAACCTCAAAGAAAAAACAGAAGTAAAACAAGTATGGGGACTCGGGTCACATCCAACAACCAGGCGAAGGCTCTAGCACTCTGGCAAGGAGTTAAAATATGCTTGGATAATGGTGTCAAAACTTTGAATATAGTGGGCGAATCCAAGCTAATCATTCAAAAATGTATTAGGCTTCTCAGGAATGTCACTCAGCTAGAAGAAGAAACTTCCTCAATCATGGTAAGAATAATATATCTATTAAAATAAATTGATAAAGTTACAATGTTCCACATGCTACGAGCCAACAACTAACTAGCAGACAGTCAGGCAAATGCGGGGGTTATATTAGGACTTGGTAGAATTTGCACACTTCATTATCTCCCATCCCCTGATTAAAGGCTTCAGGACGACGTTGCATGTTGGGGGTATGGGCCGGCAGAGCATTAAGGAAGTAGTTATGGAGGCTAGCTCCCCTAAGCGTCTCTGCGTGGTGGTAGTTAAGATGGATGGCTCCCTGAGGCATGTTCGTAGAATCTTGGATATAAGGTCGGTAGGTGGTGACTTAATTCACAATTGTGGTGACCTCGGGCTGCAGGTAATGTACGATGACAAGTGTGTGATGAGGCATTGAACTCTCGTCGGAATCTGCAATATAATAGTCTCAACTGGGGATGATGGAACCATTGTTGCTCGATTCTGGTTTCGAGCGATGGAAAATATGGATGGTATAGAAATTGTTAAGGCCCTACATTATTTCACATTTTTGAAAGACAAACAAGGGAGGAATGTTGGGATGAATCAGGTCGTTATATACCTCAGTTGGCTCTGATTAGTTAATCACAAGATATTCATAGTGCAGAAGCGTCTTGCTGTAAAAATGTCATCAACAAGGAATGGTAGTGGGGGTGGTTCTGGTCCTGGAAACTTGGGGTTTGGCCATGGCGCGAGGCATGTCGGTGTTGAGAGCCTGGTTGAGGGCTACTACAAGCAAGTGATAAAGGAAATTGTTAAAGAACTAAATGAAAACATGGCGGTAATTTACGCACAATTGTCCGGGTTGGGCAAAGATTGGGAGCTTATGTAGAAAACAATGGAAGGTTTGCATGTGGATGTTCTGAGTGTCCAGCAAAAGGTCGACAACATAGAAATCAAGGTGGAGAAAACCACAGTGGGAGTTTTAAAGGAGGTTTTTGAGGTTGGGAATTCATCGGTTGCCAATGTTGACTATGTTGAGGAGGTTGTTGTGAGGGTTCTGGTAGAAGAAGAAGATGTTGTTGATGTCGCTACTGTGAGGGCCCAGGAAGAAGAAGAGATTGAACCAGAGGACCTGAACATGCCTTTGGTCGAGTCGACAAGTGATGACGTTGAGACTAGAAGTAGCTGATAGTATCTATTTTATTTACATATATGCAATATCGTTGTATAGTCTATAATGGAACTTTTTGGAGAATATATAGCTACAGTCTTTCCAATAGAATATATGTCAATAATAGGGATAGCAAGAAGGTCCATACTCAATGTAATGAAAGGAAAGATGTAGATAGAACAAGTCCATTTTTTGTAAGGGACTTGACCCATTTCCAGTTAGTTTAATGAAAATGCTATCCATTTCTTTAAAAAAAATTATAATGAATATGTAAAGAAATTAATACCATCCATCCATCCATCCATCTCCCCATACATATATAAACTACTAAAATAATTTATAATGAATGTTCAAAAGCATCATATATTTCTAAAAGAATTTATAATGAATGTTCAAAAGCATCATTATTATCCTTACCAAATATTTTAAATACATTGATATATTAATTAAATTAAATTTTTTATATTATTTTCTTAAAAAAAAAAATCTATTTTTTTATAGAGAAATGAATAATATTTAGATTAAATCAACGTTTGATCACAACAAATACTTGGGGAGTACATCAATTGAAAATCCACATTACATCAGCTGAAAAATAGCAACATGCCCATTACAACTTAGATAATGTCTATCAACACTGTTACATCATAATTTCTACATAGATATATCGACATTGTTACATCAAAAGTGAACCATAGGGAGGCCTTCATACAAGCATCCTGGACAAAAAACCAAAAATTAAGTTCATATTGCTCAATCAGATTCAAAAGTTGGTAGGTTAAGATATATATTCGGCTTATTTTCTTATTCCAGAGGTTGATTTTGCATGTTGGAAGAATCTTTGGCAAACTGAACGTCTGAAATTATCATCTTGAGCACGTCCATCTTGTCTTCCAACCTTAAAATATGTTGTTGCAATGCCAAAATGTGATCTTCTTGTTCAAGTTGAGCATGATACATTTGAAAAAAAATTGCTTGGAGGTTGTCACCAACCCCTTGCAGGGCCTCATGGGCAGATAAACATTTGGAACAAGCACAGCCCTTAGAGGAGGAATCCAAGGGAGGAGAGGACATTAGGTTGATATATTCACAAGATAGATTGTGCAAACCCAACCAACCTAGATTTGCTGAGAGCAGAAAATAACCGACTAATGCATAAAAAAGAGACCAAAGTGCCACATCCAAATTACACACAGTAGAACCTCTTTCCCAGTGCCCAATGCTCAGTTAAAACCACATATATACTTTAATTTTTTTTTTATCTATCGACTTCCATGGGTAGACAAAAGGAAATTAACTCAAACTACAACTCAATCCCTCAAAAAAGAAACTAATTAACTTGAACCTTCCCTTACACTATATGTATTGAGTTTCCAACACAGGGGTCTTAGAATTACCTTCAAGTTTAAGAGCGAAAGCCAGACTGGAACTAATTGGAACGAAATGACCAAGGTATTCCAAGGAGCATTGTGAGCCTGAAAGCCCCTTACACCAGAAAACCCACAAATAGTAGTGTCAAACCCACGACTTCCCAATTTCCAACGAAAGAGCTAGGGCCCTAAGAAGAATCTCCTCACAGAACCTTCTAAAGACAACCCTATTAGATTCCATAGCTAAATTCTCAGACAAATACCAATAATAATTCTCCACCCATTGATAAGGATAACAAATGCTTAGAGCCGAAGTCTTCATGAATGAATCCGAAAATGGGATTAGAGTCAATTTAACACCATTCTTCTTACCTTGCCACAAAAGTTGCATCACAATTCCATTAATGTCACATGTGTGACCTCCAAGGGAGTTCATCATTCTTCTGAGTTGAAGGTGACTCCAAGAAGTTGGCAAAAGGATCTTTATAAATGCAAGCGTGCAAGAAGATGTAATAATCACCTGCATGTCAGAAAATTTCATTTGATGCCACATTCATGGATTTTCTATGGGGTGACAGTAACCAAAGTATTTCATGAATAATCAGGAAGGAAAGGACAACAACATGTGGATTCAACATGAAAACAAATGATGAGAAGTAAATGAGAAGGGACATACGAGAGGGGAGCAGAACGAGAAGGGGGGAGGAAGGAGAAGAAAGAAAAGGGGAGGATGGGGTTGGGGAAAGCAAGGGAAGGGGAAAGGGCCATCAAAAAAAGAGGGGGAGGCCAAGGGAAAGAAAAGAGAGGAGTGTAACACCCTCCCACATTTACCCAAGTTAAACGGCCTATTGGGGTAAACATGTAATGAGAGGCTTCTATGATCTGACTCAACTCTCCATGTATAGTTAAGGAAGTGGAACCGACACCACACAACCAATTTTACCTTCCACACATGCTACAGAAACCTCTAGGAGCCAACCAACCATTCCAGGGGACCAACCCCTGAGACAACTTAACATTTTACTGACCTAGAGCCTCTGTCGCTCCCATGACATGGGCATGCATGCGACTGGGACCCTCCAATCACTCTCACAACAAGGACATACAAATGAATGGGGTCTTCTTCAGCTAGTTCTAAGTCTGTGACCCCGGATTTTGTGCCACTTTTTCATGGACAAGACTCATGCCACTACCCAGAACTCCATGAAACCTTCAAGAATGAAAAGTATCATCGAAGCAATGATACTAATGAAAATACTGAACAAAGACTCTTTGTACCCCTACTAGCCATGACAGGAATTTCATCAAACATGTCACAAACATGCAATTTACAGGTGATAACAACAAATCTGAGCATAGGGATCTCATACTTATTTGAGATTAGCTAAGAAGCATTGACGCCTTATCACATTAGCTACATTATCATGTATTAGGTCATATATTCATTGTTCCTCCATTTACAAATCAAAACATGATGAGAGTCATACAACATCACTATCATAAAACATACTCATAACCAACATATAAACAACATAAATAATAAGGATACAACAACCATAGATTCCACATATAAACCAATACATTTACACATGAAATACCAAGGAGAAGGAAATCTTATTAATGAATGCAAAAGCCAACTAGGTTTGGGACTTCCACGAACCACCCGAAGATAGATTGGTTGAACCAAATATTTCTTTCAGCCAATCGCCCCTGTGCCAATGTGGGACTCATAACCAAAACTCAACCAGGGCTTCCCGAGGCTAAACCACCTCACCCTCATCAATAGAACCAGGATTTACCACAATCCCCATAGGATCACTAGGCCCTAAACAAGCATGGATGCCACCAGATTTCTCCACCTACACCGTGAGGAATTTTCATGTCTCCTAGTCTCTAGGATTACCGCAATCAACACCAGATCACTAGGTCCTAATCGAGACTCCACCCTCCAGGATTTATTGTATATCCTGCCAATCACCGGCCAAGGATTCATAGGCCTAATGGAGATCACCCACCTCTAAGATTTACTATATATCCTGTCATTCACCGGTTGAGGATCCCTAGGCCCACCGAGGTAACACAAAATCCAGTTTTACCGAAACCCACAGTCCTATTCAAGGGTCACTAGGCCATGTGTTCTTTCTTTCAGAGACCACCTCACTTAGATTTGAATCCATCTAGCAACCTAGATCAACCAAACACATGAGAAACCATCACACCATGGCTATCCTGAAAATGGAAAGGCTAGGCTGAAGAACATTGTCACACTTGGAAAAACCCATGTCAATGATAACAAGAGAACCAAGAACACACATGCATAACCATGCATGCCAAAACTAGCAAGGAAATCATACATGCAACTCGATACTTGCAAATAATCTCGTTGTATCCATTTCATCCTACTCTTCATTGGTTGATCTTTGCTTTTATTGATCCAATTCTAGCGTGCTCCAAGAAGACTCTAAGTGTCCAAGAGTATGAGAGAGAGAGATAATAGAGAGAGAGCTCTAAAACTGAATTGAAAAAAATTCTATGAACTGATCCTCAGAAACCTTTTTATTAATGAGGCCTCTATTTTCTTCATTTTCCATTAGTTTCCTTCATTTTCCTCCTCACATTCAACCTGTGACCTTTCAACTTGCTTTTATCCTAATCTCCATTATTTTCATAAATAAAATGTCAACTAATGCCTCATGTGTTTCCAAAGCCTTTGCCAATTTCCTTAGCCACAATAAACCAAATGAACACCCACACTAGGATGTCTTGCCCAAGATTCAACTTGGTATAAGTGTCCCATAATTGTGGTTATTATTTTGCCTTTACTAGCTTTTACTACATGGAATTTTCAGGAGGGTTGTTACAAGGAGGAGGCTGGCAAGACCAAAATTAAAACCAAAGACTCAAAATAGGGAAGAGAAAAGAAGAAAACCAAACCCTTAAAGACATGAGTACTTAGGGAATGGGATGGTAAATAACATTATCATTGACTTGGATAGCTTGCCTTCATTAATGAGCGAGCATTGTTTGCTTCTGAATATGCTTCCACATTATTAATTCTAAGAATGTGATAAGTTTCTCTTGAATGGAAAAGCTTTGTCAATCTTTTGATTCTATGAAGGATTTGAGGGAGAGAATTATCCATTGTGGTGTCTTCTTTTATGAGATATTGAATTGTGATGAGTGAATCTCCAAGGATTATGATATAAATTATCCCTCTCTCCTTTGTGGTACATAAGCCTTGAAGGAGGTCATACATTTCTTCCTAATTATTATTCTTCCTTCCCAAGCCCCATGCAAACTTAATTTCATTGATTCCATCATGATTGATTAAAATCCCTCCCCCTCATACAACCCCTAGATTTTTCTTCAAAGCCCCATCAAAATGTAGGATCCATTTTTATTGTTGGGGTTTCCATTCATTCCACTCTTTCAGGGAGAACTGTAGTTTCTAATTCATGAGAGAAGGCTTAGGAGGCAAGGTTGAACAATGACAGGGAGAAAGAGAACCTACCCAAAAAGCCTCCAGATTATCTAAGGGAGGATCCAAAATTAGGGGATTAGTATTTAGACACAAAGAGAGCCTTAAGATATGTAGATATGACAGAAAGTTGAGTCGATTTAAAGATAGTTTAATTTCTAGAAATCCAAACCTACCTATTGGAATAAGGAATTACTAAGAGGGAGGGGTTAATCAGTAAATATGGGGTTTCTTAAAACACTAAGTACAAACCTTCAATTATTTTCACTACTGTCATTTATTTGAGAGAGAATTCATATTACAATAGACATGAACAACTAGATAAGATATTCACATACATCAATTGAATAGCACACACACATATGGACACAGGTATTTTTACGTGGAAATCCAAAGGGAAAAAACCACCAATTTGTTTGTTATTATGGTATAATTTAAGCACCCACTTAATTACATCAAATTTTTTGTGAGCACCCACTCACAGGAGGCACCAACCACTTATGAATGCAGGCCACTACCTACCCCAACTATTTCTCTACTTTTGATACAATTTTCAAATTGAAAACAAAGGCAAATACATATACATATAGATATAAATTTGATTCACTGCAATACCAGCCTCTTCCCTTTAGCTCTGCAGACCTCCTTTGAATTGTTCTCCTTCCCGCTCCTCAAGCTCTAATCACAACCCTCTAAAACATTATATCTCCATTGAACACTTGGCCCACTCCTTCTACCTTCACACTCATGGTGCTACTCTCTTCATCTCACTCAAAAAAATTGTCTTCACCCAATTTTCTCAATTGCACTTCATTATTGTGTCCCTCTATTGCACTAGGAATGATATTGTCTCTGTTTTGCATTACACACTACCATTCATGCTACCCAAGTGTACTCTTGCATGGTTTTCCATGATGTTGTTGCATCAAACTGCCTAATCTCTTCAACCACATTAAACATTGGGAATGGGCTCTTGAGAGTTTCCATGTCGAGTGCCCAAATTTCTTCAGATTTTCTCATAGATATTTGGATTGGTAGATAAATACCCCATTTTTTTATTGAGAAATTTGCAATCTCAAGAAGAAGGAAAATTCTCCTATCATGGACATCTCAAACTCAGTATGCATATAATTTTCCAATTAATGTCCCAATCATTCCAAGTCGTTGCAAAAGATTATGTCGTCCACATACACTACCACAATTAGTAGATGACCATCTTCAAATTTTATATGCAAATTGTTGTCTACAATTCCTTTCTTAAAGCCTTGTTGCTGAAGGTATCGATCTAGTCTTGCATACCATGATCTGGGGGTCTACGTGAGTCCATATAAGGCCTTTTTCATTTTTAACACAAACCCTTCATCTCTGGTGGGCATGAACCCCTCTTTTCTCAATCTAAACTTCTTCTTCCATATATCCATTGAGAAACTCTGACTTCACATCCATATGATATACCTTGATGTTTTTATGACCGAAAAAGGAAACAAATATTTTGATATATTCTAGTCTAATTACTGGTGCAAACGTTTCTTCGAAATCTATCCCCTCTATTTGGGTATACCCTTTGCAAACTAAGCGAACCTTGTTTACGATTACTTGACCCTACTCATTTAGCTTATTTTTGAAGACCCATTTTGTGCCTATGACATTTTTCTCTTTGGATCTTGGAATAATCTCCCAAGTGTCATTCTTCTCAATTTGGTTAAGTTCTTCATTTGTAGCTCTCACCTAGGACTTGTCCTCACTTACCTGATTGAGATTTTTAGGCTCAAGCAAAGATAACATAGAAAGATTTGCACAACTTGAACTGGCAGCAAGTTTCCTCCTAGTCTGAACACCATGTATTTGATATCTAAGAATTTGACTCTTTGGATGTTCTTTCTATACATACCTGGAAGGTGTTTTGGGCCTTCGAGTTGTTCTTGTTTCTACATCTTCATTATTTGACTCTGTTTCTTCATGCTTTGAGGGACTGATGGATGAAATCTCTTCTCCATTTGAGTTCATGTTTCCTTTGGAGGACTCAAATTGTGGAGTTATTTCACCTACTACTACATCAATGCAGTCCTCAACACTCCTTGTCCTTTTTTTGTAATACTTGTATCCTTTACTTTGAGTAGAGTACCCGAGAAATACTCTTATCAACACGTGAATCAAACTTTCTAGGATTTTTATCATTCCTTTTTATGAATAATTTTCTCCCAAATACCTTGTAGTGTTTAACTGATGCAGATCTTCCCTTCCACAACTCATAGGGAGTTTTATCACTATTAGGCCTAAGTTGTGTTCTATTTGATAGGTACATCGTTGCTTGTGTTGATTCTCCCCAGAAGATGTGAGGTACATCTTCTTCATCCATCATAGCTTTGGCCATGCCTTGGATTGTTTTGTTCTTCCTCTCAACTACTCAATTTTTTTGTGGATTTCTAGCCACATAATACTACCTCCTTGTGCCATGTTCTTCACGGAATTCTTCAAACTCTCTTGAAGTGTATTCTCCTCCTCCATACGATCTTAATAATTTTATATTTAGTTCTTTCTTATTTTCTACCTAAGATTTAATCCTTTTAAAATGTTTAAACAATTTTGATTTTTCTTTTAAGAGTGCGATCCATGTGGCCCTTGTAAAATCATCGATAAGAAACATAAAATACCTTTCTCCTCTTGGGATTTTAGGTCTTGTTGGGCCTTATATATCTGTGTGAATTAGCTCCATTGGTCTAGATGAAGAAAATTATTTTGTCTTGAAATGAGTCCTAGTTTGTTTACCAAATTGACATGACTTGCAGGTTGAATTACAGGCCTTGATAGTCTTGGCATTAATCCTCTCACAACTCCTAGCTTACTGACTCTGATCAAACTGTCAAAATTCATATGACCAAATCTCTAATGCCATAACTGGGTTTCATTTGTCTTGCTTAAATAGCAACTTACTCTGGAGTCATCAAACACATATACGTTATTGTGAGTTCTTACCTCCTTTACCACTAGCTTTCCATTTTCCTCATTTTAGATCTCACAGTCTCTAGATCAAAGGTCACATTATAGCCATTATCACACACCTGCCTTACACTAAGAAAGTTGTGCTTGAGACCTTCTACATACAACGCATTTTGAGCTTTAGTCTTTTGATTAAGATTGACTACGTCCTTACCCTTAATTCTTGTTGGGGAATTGTTGTCGAATGTGACATTGTTCCCTCTGTCCTTTTCTTTTAGCAATAAAATTTTTCTCTTATCCCTAGTCATATGCTTGGAACAACCACTATCACATACCATCTATTCTATTGATTATGTGTTAACATAGCAAGTCCGCATTCCATGCTCTTTCCAGATTTTCATTTCCAACTCTCCTTATCCTTTTGAAAAGTTGGCTGCCAAGAGTTCTAGGACCTAGATGGTTACTCAAATATGCTTATGCACTCACTTGCCTTGTGACAAAAATTATTACATTTGAAGCATTCAACATCATTCATTAGGGGAGAGAAGGGATTTCAAGCTCTGAGAGGAGATTTTCGAGATCTAAAATTATGATACCTATTGTACCTGGAATTTTCATCTCTTTCAACATTGATCGTTCTACAATCAAAAACCTTATGTCCAAAGATGTGACATTTATAACAATGACCATAAAATAAATGAGAGTACCTAAAGTTGAAAAGTTCATGAGTTTGTGCATGAAGGTACCTTCATTGTCTAACTAATTGATTCATTTTCCATTGGTATGGCTCCTTGGGATGGTTGAAGTTATTATTCTAACTTGCTACCTTGCTACCTTCTCCTCTTCATTTATTCTTTCTGATACACCTTTGCATCGCTCTAAGGTTCCTCAAATCTTGCAGACCTGAAGTTCATGTTTCCCATAGAATATTCATGTGGTCTAGAATATCCCATGGTTGTTTTGTTTCCTGAAAACCATTCACTATTCAAAATCTAATCTAGCTTCCTTGTATCTTCTACAAATTTATCATTTATACCCTTCTCAATCTTCAACCTCTCAAGATCCATTCTCCTGACAGACGACCTCTTCCTCAAGAATCTGACATTTTTCTTCCCATTCATGTATCAAATCATTAAGAACTTCTTCTTTTCATTTAGCTTCTTCTAATTTGACTTTCAAGGACAAAATTTCATCTTTGCATGTTCGTGAGATCATTTCCCTCTTTACCTTGAACATATCCTGCTTTATATGCTTGTTCTCTTCTTCTAGTTTCTCACATGTTCCTTGTTTTTCTTCTAGTAGGAGAGCTAAGCTATCTTTTCTTTTAATGGCCTCTTCAAGTTTTTCTTTTTGAAAAATAAATTCACCTTGTTTGAGTTGTACATACCTTCTTCAAAACGATGCAGTTTCTTTTTTAGCTACCTATTCCTTTTCCCTACCTTCTTTAACTTATCAAGAGCACTTATGAGTTCCCCTTCAAAGTCCACTACTCCTACTTCCTCTTCTTCCTTTTCAAAGTTAGTAGAAATTTGTTTCTTGGAGTCTGCTCCAAATTCCATGAGTAAATACTCATGTGAATCATCTTCTGAAGAGTTTTCACTGTCTAACTCTGGAGTTGAGCTATCCTCTTTGGAGTAGAGACCCTTTTTCTTAAAGAGCTTATTCTTCTTATGTGTTTGAGATTTGTTTCTAATTTTTTATCATCTTCCTTTTCTGTCCTTTCTTTGTAAGGGGATTTGGACCAAAAATGTCTAACTCTTCCATAGTCAAAGCATATAAACAACAACTTCCCTTTATACTTTCTTGAGCCATGCTTTAGTTTCTTGGAAAATTGAGCCATCTCTTGATCATATTCACTGTTGGAGCAATATTGATGATCTTTGTGCTCCTTAGACTTGTTGGACACTTTGAATGTTAACTCCTTGGGTTCAAAATTCTCTTTTCCTACTCTCATCTCATAGGATGTGAGAGTACCAAGCAGATGATCCATCTTGAGATTATTTAAATCAGCCATCATTGCAATGGCAAAGAATTTGGAATTAAATCTCATGGGTAGATATCATAAGACCTTTTCAACAATCATATCATCTTTGAATTCTTCAACGAGTCCTCTAATCATATTGATTACTTCATCAACTTTGAGGAAGTATTATGCCATGCTTTCTAATTCGCTTATTTTTAAGCTTTCAAACCTCATTTTGAAGGTTTGAAGTTTGGCTTGCTTGACTTTATTATCTCCTTCCTACCTCTAATTGATATTCACCCACACTTCCTTGGCAGAGTTACAATGCATAATCTTTACAAGTTTGGATTGACTAAGGCCAAAGAGAATGGAATTCTTGGTTTTAGCATTACTTCCATACAAGTTTTTACCATCACAATCAGTGGGAGGGACATCATGGACATCGTAATCTACTAGTACAAAGCTTGAAACATCTACTCCCATGGACATAAGATAGACTTCCATTCTAACTTTCCAAAATGAATAGTTTGTCCCATCAAAGTTTGGTATCTTGCTTAAATAAGCATCCTAACTCTCTTGCCAGACATAATTCCTAAGAGGTCTACCTTCTAGTGGTTAGACTGATCGTAAAGGAACTTGGATCTTATACTAATTGTTGGAATAAGGAGTTATTAAGAGTTGGGGGGTGGTGAAACAGTAATTGTGGGGTTTCTTAAAACTTTAAGTAAAAACCTTCAATTATTTTCACTACTGCCAGTTATTTGAGAGAGCATTCATACTACAATAGACATAAACAACTAGATAAAATATTCACATACATCAATTGAACAACACACACACATATGGACACACATATTCTTACGTGGAAACCCAAAGGGGAAAAAACCGCCAATTTGTTTGTTATTATGATGTAATTTAAGCACCCACTTAATTACATCAAGTTTTTTGTGATCACCCACTCACAAGAGGCCCCAATCCCCTTTAGATAGCAAGCCACAACTTTCCAAGAGGCACCAACCTCTTATGAATGCAGGCCACTACCTATCCCAACCACTTTTCTACATTTCATATAATTTTCAAACTCAAAACAGAGGCAAATACAGATACATAGGAATATAAATCTGATTCACTGCAATATTAGCCTCTTCCCTTTAGCTCTGTAGACCTCCTTTCAATTTTTCTCCTTTCTGCTCATCAAGCTCTAATCACAACCCTCTAAAACATTATATCTCCATTAAACACTTGGCCCACTCACTCTACTTTCACACTCACAACGCTGCTCTCTTTGGCTCACTCAACAAAACTGTATTTACCCAATTTTCTCAATTGCGCTTCATTGTTTTGTCCCTCTGTTGCACTAGGACCGATGTTCTCTCTGTTGTGCATTACACATTGTCATTCACGCTACCCAAGTGTACTCCTGCATTTCTATCCATGCTACTGTTGCATCAAACTTCTTGATCTCTTCAACCACATTAAACATTGGGAAGGGGCTCCTAAGAGTTTCCATGTTGAGAAATAAATCCTCAATCAAACTACACACTCCAACGAGGCTCTCCATGCTTATTTATTTTATTGCAATGCTCAGAATGTATTGCAACATGGCTCTATTCTTTCTGTAATAAATCTCATGTCCTTGGGGCTCTATTCTTCATTTAATTCAATGAAGTGTGTATGCAAGATTAGGGATGGTTTGCTTCATCTAATTACCAACCCATTAATCCTCTCTGCAAAAATGTGATCATTGTTGCCTTTGCTCAACAATCGATGCAGTCGTCATTACTCCAGTGTCACCAAGTCATATATGTGCATTTACTCTTAGTTTTCGACTCATTCATCCTTCATACACCTCTGTGTTGCAATCCTAGATCCTCGCATCCTGTAACTTTTATTAATAGAGTTTTTCAAGTTCTTACGAGCTCACCAGGTTTTGGGCTTGGCCTATAACCCTTTTGCTTCGACTCCTATTGATTTTCCACCATAGGACTGGGTCTTATGACCGATGAAAGAGAACTTAGGTGCTAAGCCCTTCAAGGTTATGTCATGGGCCTATCTCCATGTGTAAACGCTCTATGCCCTTGGTTCTCAATATTATATGACCAAGCACCAACACAACGCTCGAAGCTCTTGGTCTCAGTACTTTCTCAAAATGAAATTATAGAGAAGTTATGGGACTTCTGACCTCTGGGATATACTACTAGGGTGACATCATGCTTATGTCATCATCCCCACATGACATCTCTTGAGTGGTGACATGTGTCACATGGATTTACCCCATTAAGCCGCCCAAAAATGATGAATTTAATTGCCACATGTCCCCCCTACAACCATGTCATGCTGACATCACCTACCACCATAAGCTCTTGAGATACAATCAAATTTTTCCATGTGTCTTGTCAGAGGAGAGAGAAAGGGTCCCTCGATCCTTGGTTTTGCAAGTGATTTCCTGTGTAAATCCTTGCTCCCCGCAACCCCAATGATTTTAAGGAATTGAATTAATAAGAGGTTATGAGGTTCTAACCTTCCGAGGTTCCAAGTTTCTGGGCCTTCCGGGTTTCTGAGCTTTCTTCCCTGACTCACTGTATTCTCGTGGCCCTTTTAAATAAACCTTTAGGTTCCAACCTTCCGGGATTCCATGCCTTCCTAGTTTCCAGGCTTCCCACTTCCCCCACTCATTGTAATCCACAACCTCTTTGAATATACTCTTGGGATCCAACCTTTCGAGATTCCAGGCCTTTGGGGATCCTAACCTTCTGGGTTTTCGAATCTTGTAGGCCCAACTTTGAATGCCTCATACTTTTGATCCAGGAGGCCATTTGCAGACTTATTTATACCATTGGAAAGATATTTTAGAGAAATTTATAGTTGAGTAGGTCCGATGTGCTCTTTGAGCCCATTTTATACCTGAAAAATGGCTTCAAACTCTCTGGTATTCTTTGCACCTTGACCCTTCTTGTTGTGCTTAGAACCTGCTCGTATGAGGCATTTTGCAGAGTTTCACATACCATTGGAGAGATATTTTCAAGCACTCACCAACTATGCCAATTTTAGGAATAACAAAGTTGATCTCTTGAGACATAATCCTCTCCAAAGTCTGGGACTCCCCGGCCAACATAGCTAACATTTTATGACTTCTCTACTAAGCCTGCTACTATGATGCCTCTGTACTTAATGCTATTCCAGTTGACATCAATTTCAACAAACAAAGTGCCAACAACCATTCAGACAATGTCAATTGTCTAACACTACCAACAAACATACTTGGGAAGGGCAAGCCAAAATGATTTAAAGGAGTATTTGGATCGAAGGGATCTTGCATACTATTTGTGCCATGAAGAAAAGAAGTTTTGGATATTAGGAGGCCAACTTATTCTAGAGAAAATAGGACCAAGAACAAGAAACCGTACCAACTTAGCATATGAAAAATTCAGAAACAGATGCAAAATAGTCTCTTTGTGCTTCTCACATAGGAGGCACCTTGAGGGGTCTGAAATACCTCTCTTCTTAAGTTTCTGAGAAGTCATGATCCTTTTATGAAGGAGAAACCAACAAAAGGTGTTCACTTTAGGTATAGCATTAGGATTCCAGACTTTATTCTAGATGGAGGATTTTGGAGGAATATTGGAGTGAAAAAGCTTGTCCATATACCCTTCTTTGACATTATACTTAGATGCTT
This sequence comes from Pinus taeda, assembly GCA_000404065.3. Lineage (NCBI taxonomy): Eukaryota > Viridiplantae > Streptophyta > Pinopsida > Pinales > Pinaceae > Pinus > Pinus taeda. Next base: position 63,893 of record APFE030660097.1, on the reverse strand, counting down.
TCCAACCCAACTTATTTTGTTGGAATTGATTGGTGGGAGCCCTTCCAACCAATTTCTTAATTAATTCCTCCCATGGAGGATTTAAATGGTGAGGAATATTCCCCAGATTACAACCATTCCATAATCCATCCGCGTTCCATGAATATATGTTGGCCAAAGAGGAGATACCTTGAGAGTGCATGAAGATCATCAAGGGCCGTAAGTCTTCGTCATTTGCAGGTGGGGAAAATTTGAGGATAGAGTCTTACCATATCTTAATATTATCTATGTTCCATGGGATCCAACAAAGGTGAGATCAAATTAGAGGGGAGATTGCAAGAAGAAGTTTCCCGATAGGAGAGCCTTAGCTAGGGAGGAGCTCTGCTGAGGATGTATGGAAGTACTTTCCCCTCAGAATTTCAACTTACCAAGCATTTGGTTGAGTTTGAATCTTCCAATCAATTTTGGCACCATTCACAATATTCATTATTCAAGATCTCTGGTACGTAGGCCCCTATGAAGACTAGGTGCTTTGACCATATTCATTTTAATTAATGAAACATTTTTGAGCTTATTTTACCTCCTTCCCATAGAAATTTTCTCAAATACATTTGGACCCTATTTAAAATCCTTTTTGGAGCCAATAAGGCCGAGAATCGAAACAAAGGGATGAAAGGTAACATGACCTTAGATAGGACTATCTTTCCTACTAGATTGAGCCATCTAGAACCCCAATTCTCCATCATGCTCTTAATCTTTTCAAGAATTCCCTGGTAGGATTTTAAAGAGGACCTCTTTAGACAGATAGGAATTCCCAAATATTTAAATTTAGTTCAGTCCTTGCTTTCTTTAAAACCAAGAACATCTTCAATTTTCTTTTGTCGAAATATGCTAATGTTCCATGAGTAGATATGAGATTTGGTCTCATTGATTGAACCTCCAAAGGGTGCTAGAAAGTTATCCAATATATTTTTATATCATTTGGAAATCGCCATAGATTCCCCCCCTTCCCCCAAAAGGATCGTATCATCAACGAACTACCCATGGTTAATGATTTTGAATCTAACAAAGAAACAAATTCCCAGAAGATGCCCAATACTTCTTTCATACTCCAATCTTCTACTAAAAGAATATGCCATAATAATGTACTAGGAAAGGAGACATAGGGTAGCCTTGCCTCAGACCCCTAGATGCTTTGAAGAAACGAGTTCCTTTGTCGTTGATCAACAGGGCAATCCAAGGAATACAAAGGCCAATCCATTGGATGATTTTTTAATGAAATCCCATTTTCTTCATTACCTTGAAGATAAATTTGTGGTGAACCCTATCAAATGCATTTGCCATGTCGAGCTTTATGACCATACATTGATGCCCCCTTTGCCAACTAGAATCAATGACTTCTTGGATCATGATCACATTGTCAAATATTTTCCTTCCTGGGATAAATCCTCCCTAATTTTCATTAATGATCTGAGGAAGAATTTTTTTGAGTCTTAGAGCCAAAAGTCTAAAGATTACTTTGTAGGAGACATTACATAATGAAATTGGTTGGAATTTGGCAAAGGATGACAAGTGGTTTTCTTTGGGAATGAGAGCAAGGAAGGAGGTGATACCTCCTCCGATGCAACATTGCTTGAGCGAGTATCCAATCATCCTCATCAAATCTTTGTGAATAAGATCTCAAAATTTTTGGAAGAAGAGGGTCGGGTGAAAGGAGAAGACAACTTGCTTAATTTCTTCGTTAAAGGGAGGAACAATAAGAAAATTGTTCATACCCTTAAAGACTAATTTAGGAACATGCTCATTAAAAATATTTATAATGAATAAAGAATAAGATTAATGTTTTTTTAATTATTTATTATTTTTAACTATCTTCATCCTTATAATCACCTTAGCTCTTAAGAACACCTGTATTTGATAATTATGGCAATTAGAAAAAGATCTCATAATTTACATGACATTCTTATAACATGCTTTGCCAAAAACATTATGTCTAAGAGATTTTGATGAAATTAATGTTATCCATTATTATGAAATTTACATTTTTAAATATAAATATGATGTATAATTTGTTTTAATCAAAATTGATAAAATTTATTATAATTTAATTCAAAATTCATATTAAAAATAATCATTATTTAGTTATATTACCTATAACGAAAAAATAAACTAAGTTTTATGAATATTTATGACTTTTTTTTATAAATTTTAGAAAATTGATTTTTAACTAATAAAGATTGTTTTTAATCTTATTTCATATATATATATATATTTTAAGGCAAATAATATTTATAAGGAAGTCAATATTCTTTATAATCACTATACAAATTATTTTAAAATAAATTATATATTTCTTAATTATACTTAATTCTTCTCTTTATATATAATATGTCTATAAAGATTATTTTTTATATATATATTTTAAGGCAAATAATATTTATAAGAAAGTCAATATTCTTTATAATCACTATAAAAAATTATTTTAAAATAAAATTATATAATTCTAAATTATATTTAATCTTCTCTTTATATATAATATGTCTAAAGGAGATTATTTTTTAGCCTTTTTAATAGAATATGATTTAGTTAAATTATAATTTTCCATTCAAACTGCAATTTTGAATGCAAAAATAGAATAAACTTTTTGAAAAACTCAAATATATTTGATAATTTCAAATTACTTTTTTCTAGATTTATAATTAAATTTCAAATAAAATAGACCAAATTTTTTTATAAAGAAACTAACTTGTATAATTTTCCATTCAAATTGCAATTTTGAATAAAAAATAGATTCAACTTCATGAAAAACCCACTTGCCTTATATAAATTTAATAACTTAAAATTAAAATTTCCAAAGTTTAAAATTAAATTTCAAATAAAATAAACCAATTAAAAAAAAACTCCCTTGCATAAGAACTCACTAGTGAGCTAACAAGGATAAAAAAAAAACTATAAAAAAACCACTTACATTACATTATTCTGAATCAATAACTTAAATTATAATTTCCCCAAAAAAACAAAAACCAATAATAATAAGAAAAACCATTTACATTCGATAATTTTATCCACATTCAATAATTTTGAATTACACATTTTTTTAAATAATCAAATTTTAAATAAAATAGATAAAAAAAAAATCAACTATTTCTATAGATATACATTATCATATTATTTTTATCCTTACTTTATTAAAAATACTATTAATTTTATTTTATTGATTGTATTACTAACATTAAATGTGTTACATGATATATATTATATTAGTGTATACAAACATACCACTTCCCATAACATTAAATATAGAAAGGTAACTATTGACAGCACACACGCCGGGAATAAGGAACTCCCTCCGTACACACGCTTTAGAAAAATGACTTTGGCCTACCATGATAACATTAGAGCTACCTTCCTTTTTCTTCTACCATAACCCACATAATACTCTACTCTTCATGCCATAAAATAAGGTAAGGGATTTTAATATACGACGTGGAATTGCCGGGATAATATTCCGTTCAACGGCCAGATCTTAATTCTGCCCGCGGAATCTAAAATTCTCTATATATATTGCGTTCACTAAGGTGTCCTCAGCTGTGTTTGGGATTCAGTGGTCTGAATTACAGTGAAGGAGAGCCACGGAATTAGTCCACGCCTTAGTGGGCGTTAGAATTTGAGATCTCGGCCTCCATTTCTTTGCAGTAGGTGCCCAGATTGAAGGTTTCAGTATTTCCCTGAATAACTGCAAAATTGGGTGCTTTTTTGGGCAGAAATTCAGCTCAGGACTGAATTGCAGCTCGTGGGCTACGTGGGTAAGTAACTGAATATCGATTGAATGCCTGAATATCCACTGTTTTCTTCCATGGACAGCAGTTAGTTCGTTGAGGCATTATGTCAGCAGTAGGTTCTGGAGGAATTTTGTCAAAATTCTGTGTGATTTGGTGAGAATAGTTTGAATATGTTTCCAGAAATTCATATCCAGGCTAAATTCAATTTGGGTATTTTGTGAAACGTCTAACGGTGTTTGTCAGACACTGGGTGGTCATACAGAGCTAGTTTTGGCATTCTAGCATACTGCTATACCATAACTCATCTACTTAGTCTTTTCACACACTGTAAATTAAGATAAAATCAAGGTATCCAGGGTCTCTGGGCTTGTCTAATATATCATAGTTTGAGCTGAGATGGTACTGATTTTTTTTTAAAGCTGCTTGCTTATTAATTTTACTAATTTAAGCATGCCAGTTGTTTTCTGTAAAAGATTGAACTGAAACACATGGATGTATAGTTTCATATGGATGTATAGTTTCAGTAACTGTTTACTGTAAGCAAATATGTCATAATTGACATTTTCTGATGGTCTATCTGCTTATGATTTGAGATTCATAGATTTTATGTTTGGATCTTAGCCCAACAGATTAATTTGTCTTCTTTCATTGCTAAGCTAGTAACAATATGGATACCCAATGCAATTGTATTTTTGTGCATTACATGAAAGGGAAGTTTATAACTCTGTCTTTTCACATACTGTTCTGTTTTCAAGGAGGTCAGAACAGCTAGGAGAAGTAACAGGACACCATGAAGGCCCTCATATTGGTCGGTGGTTTCGGGACCAGGCTGCGCCCTTTGACATTGAGTGTCCCTAAGCCTCTGGTTGACTTTGCGAATAAGCCAATGATTTTGCATCAGGTAGAGCTAATAAACTTTTAACAGTAGCAGTGATGAAGGAGGTTGTCTGTTTCTTGTACGGGAAATTAAACAAATTGAATTTCAATTTTTGAGCAGATTGAAGCACTTAAAGCTATTGGTGTCGATGAAGTTGTGCTAGCTATTAACTATCAGCCTGAGGTAAGTTACAGACTCTTTCTCATATCCAGGTACTTTCAGTTTCTTCTCCTGAAAACCCAGTTCAAGTAAGAAAGTAAGAGAGATTTCTTAGCTTAAGCTTCTGTGATTTGAAAAACTTTGATTTATCTTTTCCAGATCCATCACATTAATTTATTTTTGCCAACATTTCAGATCCATCACATTAATTTATTTTTGCAAACATTTCAAACTAGCCAATGTGATTGATCATCAGGACAATAGTATGATTTCTGAGATCATTTTATTTGATGCAGGTTATGCTGAGCTTCTTAAAGGCTTTTGAAACGAAACTTGGGATTAAGATTACCTGTTCTCAGGAAACAGAGCCCATGGGCACTGCTGGGCCTTTAGCTCTTGCAAGGGACAAACTGATCGACGGATCTGGGGAACCATTTTTTGTTCTCAACAGTGATGTCATCAGTGAATACCCATTAAAGCAAATGGTTGATTTCCATACAAAACATGGAGGAGAGGCATCCATTATGGTGACCAAGGTACAGTTTGTTGTACTACCTCAAACCCCTTCTCATTTGGAACCATTTTTCTTGGTTTGGTTTTTGCAGGGCATGTCTTTGCAAAAGCCAAATTGCAAGGAATTGCTTTTCATAATTTCATTATGTAAATTCTCCCTCACTTCAATTTTTTCATGGTTGCTAAGGTAAATACTAAAGAATTGATCTCTTGAACTAGGTTGATGAACCTTCAAAGTATGGTGTTGTTATTCTTGACGAGAAGACTGGAAAGGTAGAGAGGTTCGTTGAGAAGCCCAAGGTCTTTGTTGGTAACAAGATCAATGCTGGAATCTACCTTCTGAACCCCAGTGTTTTGGATCGAATTGAGCTGAGGCCCACATCCATTGAGAAAGAAGTGTTCCCCAAAATTGCACAGCAGAAACAGCTCTATGCTATGGTTTTACCTGGTTTCTGGATGGATATTGGGCAACCCAGAGACTATATTTCAGGCCTAAGGCTCTACTTAGATTCTCTTCGAAGAAACACCTCGGATAAATTAGCAACTGGGGTTAACATTGTTGGAAATGTGATAGTTGACAGCACTGCACAGATTGGTGAGGGTTGCCTGATTGGGCCAGATGTGGCCATTGGCCCAGGTTGTGCGATTGAGGCAGGAGTGAGACTGTCACGGTGCACCATTATGCGTGGAGTGCGCATCAAGAAACACGCTTGTGTGTCTGGAAGTATCATTGGTTGGCATTCTACTGTTGGCCAATGGGCTCGCGTTGAAAACATGACAATATTGGGGGAGGATGTCCATGTTTCTGATGAGGTATACAGCAATGGAGGTGTGGTCCTTCCTCATAAAGAAATCAAATCCAGTATTCTCAAGCCAGAAATTGTCATGTGATTGGAAAGATGGAGAAGGCCTGGTAGCTAATGGGTTATTGTAATATTAATGATACAGGTGGCACAATCGTCTATGTTGTTTTGGGGGAGTTCAGGGGGGTGTAGATTGTATTCTATTTCTCTTTTTGGAGGTTAGGAGATTAGGGGAGGAATGGAAAGTTGAGGCTGACTAAAAAGTCTGAGTTTTTGTTTAGGCGTGCATTTTATGCTATAAGATGGCATTGAGGGGAAGATAGTTCAGCATATTAGTAGAGTAAATTAGTCCATAATAGTTTGCACTATACATTATAATTTATATATTTGTATGTGGTTGATTCTATTTGTAGATGAGAATTTCAATAGTTATTCAATAGGTAATGATCTTACATTGGTATTCACATGTTCATCTTGTTATTTGACATTGAGAGTTGCAAGGCTAAGGAAAATTGATATTTATATATGTGGTATTTGATCATAATATTGTAAAAATATGCTTAGGTCTTATAAGATATATTATGTGGCTAGTGAAGCTCATTAATAGGTTAAAGAGGAATAATTGGGACAAATCAATCTTGTTTTAAATGGTTGCATTCTTTTGACATCTCTCCCTTTGTTTGTTTTTTATTTTAATTTTTATTTCTAGATTAATTAAATTTCAATTTCCATGTTTCACAAGTAATTGTGGTAGAAGCATCTTGTTGCTCTTCATGCCTATGTTCTCCAGGTACTATGCTTGTACACAAACATCATCCACCGATCTTGGCTTGAACAACATCACTTGTTTTCGCAGATCGTTGTGTAAACTCTCCAAATATTTGAGAAGTACATTTGGGTTTTTTGGGGAAATACCCAACATTATGGTCATTTTTCTAAATTATGTGGTGTACTTTTGTACTATGCCCTAAAATAGTGTCACTAAATCCATTGGTCCTCTACAACTTGCTAGGGTAAAATTGTGACTTTATGAGGGTTTTAAAGTCCTCTCACTTAGTCATTGGAGGACCTCTAACCTCAAGGTCTCCATGTGGCTTTCCTACCAAGTCAGGCATGGTCCTCTAATTCCAGCCATGCAAATGAAATCGTATGTTCTTCCTCAATATGATGGACACTAAATTACACTTCTAATTGTTGCAACCAATGAGTTAGCTTCATAGCATTGATCTCACCTTGATACGACTTTATATCAATCTTCGCTTCCATTTTGAACAGGGATTGTGAATAGTTCATGGCATTCGAACCGGGTTGATCTCTTTTTGGTCCTTTCTTCAATTGGTTCTTTGTTTCTTCCTCATCTCCTCGTCTCTCGTCTTATTTGTCATCTGCGTTAGAACCACCATCTTCTTCGAGTAGGTTGAACTTATTATTAAGGGCCGACATGAGGAGATTGGAATTGTGACTTATATCTACAACTTCTTCCTTTAGCCACAAAAACCTATCCTCTATAGGATCAGGAGGGTTATTCACAGATTCATCAACCATGATTAGGGTTTTACAACTTTTGGCTTAGCCAATCTAGATCCACTACAAATATCCACAATATACCCAAGCAATCTTGCTCTAACACTGATATGATTTGTAAATTGTCATGGATATTCCATTGGATAGTTTATCACAATAGATCTGATAAAACTATATTTAAAAATATAAAATCCAAACTATTAGAGTTTAATTTCTCTTTAGATTTATGGATATGTAGATTATTATTGGTTGTGTATGCATACAAATTAAAATTACACATAAAATAGAGAACAATGAAATAAAGACTCACAAACCACGATTTGACACAAAATATAATATGGGAAACCCTTTCAGGACAAAACCCAACTAGAAGGTGAGGTCACTTTACTCTCTTTCTCTGAATAGAGAATGACTATGAGTACAAAAAAGTATGTATTGTGGCATGTGAACTACTATAACAATGCACAAATCCTCACTGTGTGCTTTATCCCCTATCCCTATCGGCTATTTAACTCATCTATGTAAAAAATGCACTTGAAAAAATTTGAACCCCTTTCCCTCCTAGTGGCTCGATTATAACACAACCCTATAGCCTACTAGTGGTTAGGTTTGACTACCTCAATTCTTAACCAACGTTACAATGTAGACTCTCCTAGAGTCTTCTTCATCATAATCATGTGGCTAGCTCCTTTTACATGAATAATGGGAGCTGACGTGGCATCCTCTCAAATTATGGTGGTCAAATAAAAAATGTCAACTTCTGAGTGGCATAACTTTTGCATACAGACATCGATTGAGGTGATTCTTGTGCCTTTGAAAAATTATTTATATGTAGAATATGAAGAAAATGTGTTTCACTTAAGCAGAAAAGTTTTGCCCACAAAAAAATGTCAATTGATGCCTGAAAATTCCACCGTAAACGTCAATAAAAATGGTCCTATGAGATGATTCCTCCACTTTTTCCACTATGTAAGCATTGAGACGAATTACAAACAATATAATGATTAAATCCGGATCATTGCAGGGGTGCTCCCTCCCCTCTTTCCACAATAAATGTTGTCGATTCATGTGCTTAGAATCACATGAATTATTCTTCTTCTTCCACTGTCTATTAGGGAAGTTTTTTTATAGATGTGCCTCTCCACAGTACCAACATGAAATTGGATTTACTTTCTCTCCAATCTTGTGATGTTCCTCCATGGCCTTATTAGCATGTCATTCCTCTACATCTCTAGAGGTTAATGCTTATTGTCACAATTCTTGCATGTATGACAAGTGTTGTAGTAGCATTGTGTTCAACCTTGCCTAGTCTTCAACTCAATCTTCAAACTCCTGAAGGTTTATTACGTATCAGGGAAACTTTCCCTTTCCTAATCATGATGGAATTGGTCCAAGCTATGTTGCACCGTACTATTGTCCATGTTTTTATTTCTTACTGCAAATGGATCTTCTTATTTGTTTTTACACACACATAGTTGTTGGTTATATCAGCATAAACAAATTGACTTGTTATCTTGTCGCGCCAACACCAAGCATGTTGATTTGAAGCATTATGATATGTTTTTGTTCACATATCTAGGACTCGTGTTAGCAAAATATTCCAAAATTAAAAGGTGCATATCAACATGTTCATAACCATATCATTATTAATTTTGAAATCAACAATTTACCAAGAGTAGCAACAATGACATCTACAAGTTTAGTATGCCAATAAGAGAAAAACTAACATATGAGAACATACCATTCTTATAACAATTCTAATATCAACACATGCATACAATCAACACCAATTCTAATATCAACATAATCACTAGTGAAATTTTACAATCAGCGCACATTTGCACTCAACAAATATTCATACTTTAATACCACTCTATGTTAGGTCCCTATAATACTAGTGATTCCCCCATTACTATTTTCATTGTAGCCTTTATTGTTATTATTGTGCCCCTATTGTCCCCATATTGTTATTAGTGTGCCCCATAGAAGCCCAATATTGTTATTGTTGTGCCCTTATATTATTATTGTTATTTCAGCTTTGATTATATTGTGACCCCATAGACTCCTATATATAGAAAGGAGGTTTAATCGTTTGTAGCATTCAAGAATTGTTCATTTGTGTTATGTAAAGGAGGTTGCCCCCTCGAAGACACTGATTTCTAAGGCGTTGATCTATCTTTTCTATCTTTTGTGCACTGGTTTCATAATATTTGGTATCAGAGCTTTAGATTCTAGGGTTTTGCTGCTCCAAACAGGGTGTCATGGAATTTTCGCTATAAATTTATTTATGCGACGTTCCAGAAGCTAAAAAAAACACGTTTGAGTCAAAATATCAATGTGTAAAAATTCCCACTGTAGATCACCTGGTAATGCAATGTATTAAAGCAAGACACTTGATCTACATCTACAAACAATTTAGCGGAAGCTTAATCGAACATGAGCAACATCAAGCATGAACATATATAACTGAGAATGAGAAGTAATCAACCATAACATAGAAGATATATCACTAGGGAAAGCACTAGCCTAAAACCCCAACTCTGTATTATCATACAAGTGGAAATCTTGTTCAAGTTACAAAAAGAATCAGCTCTCAAGCTATCCTGCTCTCTCTGAAATCAAACAATATAGCTCACAGACTCAATAGACATATAATATATCTTTCTCAAGTCTTCCAAGCCTCCTATTTACTTGCGTAGTTTTAATTGGGGTCCAATGATATCACGTGTGAATTGGCCTCATCACACTCACTGTAACCTCAGGTCCAACTGTGCAATCCATAAGGAATAATATTCCTTCTGCATGCAAGGAATATTCACCAAGGAATATCCTAGCAACTCATAGTACGCTATCCCTCCATCTGATCTCAACTGGGTCTCTGACTGAACTGACATGGATGAGTTATCCATGAGTGAATACTCAGTTATCTGAAATACAATAGTTATACGCATGCAAGCATTAATTAACTGAACTCTCATTAATTTAACAAACTGTTAAATTAATCTAACTGGACTTGACTAAGTTAAACTAAGTCAACTAATTACAACTCAATATTACAACTCACTCTTATCTCTTTAACTGAAGGTTAAATTCCTCAATCAAAGGAGAAATTGTTGCATTTCCTCACATAGACTTCAAGTTTTATTTTCCTTAACTAATTAACTCAAGATGAATTAATTAATTAATTTTCAAACTGTTGTTGATATCAAATTCGAATTTTGCTTCCTATGTTTAGTCCAGGGACTGACTAAAATAAGAAGGGATCCCGAAATGCTATTTTTAAAAAAGCTATTTTTAGCACTTTCACTTTTCACCCATTGTTGCTAAGATCACCAATGGCTGAACTGCTATTTATAGCCCAGCTATTTATAGCAGTGCTATTTTTAGCATCTTCTATTTTTAGCACTTCTTGTTGCACACTTTTCAACACTTCCTCTCAACAAGAAAGGGATTATCAATAACCCCAATCCTGTTTTTGTGGAACTCGAACTTGCATTTTGACAATGCCTTAGTCAAAATATCTATGTCTTGCTCCTCAGTGGAAACATACTGCAACATCATGATCCTCTTGACCACACAGTCCCGTAGATGATGGTAACGGATATCTATATGCTTGGACCTATCATGAAACACTGGATTCTCAGAGAGTTTTATGCAACTCTGATTATCACAGTATATCACTATAGGATCCATCATCTGACCAAACAATTCCACTAGAATCTTCTGCATCCGAATGGCCTCGCATGCTACTTGAATGGAATCCATGTATTCAACCTCTGCTGAGCTAAGTGCAACTGATCTCTGTTTCCTGCTATGCCAAGAAACTGCAGCTGAACCAATGTTGAAAATTCCTCTAGAAGTGCTCTTCCGGTCTGATGGACTACTTGCCCAATCCGCATCCGTGAAGCCTTGCAACTTCACTCCCTCTGTCCATTTGTACCATAATCCGTATTATGTAGTGTCTCTGAAGATATCTCAACACTTGCTTCATTGCCTTCCAAAACAGCTTAGTAGGCTGAACCATAGCTTGACTCAATTGGTTCACTGCAAAGCATAAGTCAGGTCATGTGTTTACCAGATACATAAGTGAACCCACCAACTGACAATAAACAGTGGCAGCTACTACCTCACCTGAAGTAGCATCCTCCTTCCTCCAGTTCCCAGCTAGAGGAGTTTACATGGGCTTGCACTTCTCCATGTGAAAGCACCTGAGTATCTGATTGGCACACTTGCCTTGAGACACAAATAGTTCCCCATCTTTTTACCACACTTCCATGCCTAGAAAGTAGTGCATCAGGCCCATGTCCTTCATCTCGAACTCTCTTGCAAGGTCCTCCTTGCAAGACTATATCAGCTGGTCATCACCTGTCAAAATCAAATCATTGACATAAAGTACAATAATCAATGGCTTACCATCTACCATGATGTGGTATAGGTTCGCATCTGCTTCACTCTTAGGGAAGCCCAAATTGGTGAAATAGCTGTCGATCCTAGTATACCAAGCACGGGGTGCTTGCTTCAGCCCATACAGTACTCGCTTGAGTCTGCAGACATGTGAATCGCGATCGAAGGTCTCAAATCCTTTGGGCTGCTCAATGTATACCTCTTCCTCAATCTTCCCATTGAGGAACGTCGTCTTCACATCCATCTGATGGATCTTCCAACCCATCTGTGTTGATAGAGCTAGCATCGATCTGATAGATGAGTACCTTGCTACAGGAGCAAAGGTCTCATCGTAGTCAATTCCCTCAACCTGTGAGAAACCTCGGGCAACAAACCTTGCCTTGTGTTTCTCAACACCACCATCAGCTGCTTGCTTTACCTTGTAAAGCCATCAGGAACTAACCACTGACTTGTCCCTAGGTCTAGGGACAACATCCCACACACTATTCCATGTGATAGAATCGTACTCTTCTACCATTGCATCAACCCAAACTAGTTGTTGCACTGCCTCCTGAAAAGAAGAAGGTTCGGTCGCTACATACTCCCCAACTAGGGCCATGTAGCCAGTGTATCTTTCGAGAGATCTCCTATGTCTGCGTTGAGAGGATGGCTACCCCACATTTTCTTTCGCATCTAGCATCAATCTGTCAGCTTCCTGCAAGTGTTTCTGCCCTTCTCTGGAAGACTCTCCAGGAGTGGTGGTCTCCACTACTGGATCCTCTGCATGTGGTTGATCCACATCATCAGGAGGCTCCTCCTCCTTTGGAACTAAAAGTTCCTCATCACCATGCAACTTGAGCTCCCTCTTAAGTGACACTCGCATGGCTCTCTGCTCATCGAACTTCAAATCCCTACGCACTACGGTCCTTTGACTGGAAAGCATAAACACATGATAGTTGTGGGGTGTATCTGTGTACCCCACTAGTATCCCCAACTCAGCTGTTGGGTCTAGCTTCTTCCGAGCATCTTTGGTCACATGATAGAAAATTGGTGATCCAAAGATGCGAAAGTGACTCACATCTAGTCGCTTCCCTGAAAAAGCCTCCATAGGTGTCTTCATCCCCAAGATACGATGAGGACCTCTGTTCTAAAGGTACACTGCTGTATTGCATGCCTCAGCCCACAGATGAAGTGGTAGGTCTTGGTCATGCAACATCGCTCGAGTTGCTCCCACAATAGATATGTTCTTCCTTACGACCACCCCATTCTGTTGTGGGTTATGAGGTGCTATCAATTCCCATTTAATTCCTTCTGCAGCACAAAAGTCTTTAAACTGTTGGGAAACATACTCTCCACCATTTTCGCTACACAAGGCTTTTACTTTCTTTCCAAATTCTTTCTCCACCGAGGCTTAAAACTCATAAAACCTCAAGAAGGTCTGATCCTTCTTTTGCATAAAGTAGATCCAACATCTATGAGAAAAATCATCAATAAAAATAACATAGTACCTTTGCTTAGTGGTGGAGGTTGTAGAGAATGGTCCACATACATCTGAGTGAACTCGCTCCAGGATTGCTCCAGCTCTACTATCCCGATCTTGAAAGGAATCTTTTGCATACTTACCCAGGGTGCGTCCTTTGCATGTATCTGTTTGCTCTAGTTTTCCTTTGTGTAAGCCGATAGAAATTTGTTGCATGATCTTCAAGGCCCCATGATGCAAGTGGCCCAGTCTTCTATGCCACAGCTTGCCAACATCTTGGCTTTGTAGTACCTCTGCTTTGGAACTCAGTTCAACACAATCTTCTACCTCCAGCTTGTAGAGATTCTTTATTCCAATCCCAATTCGCTTGGTTTGTCCGGTGCCAATATGCCCAAGGAAAAATTTTCCTTTACTAAAGACTGCATCATAGCCTTTATCTTCTAGCATAGCAACAGACATAAGATTCTTTTTCAAACTTGGTACGTACTAAACAACAGGTAAGGTGAGAGGAGCACCATGCTCCCTCTGAAACACAACTGTACCTTCACCGGAGACATAGTACTTTCCATCATCACCCATCTCGCTCCACATCTAGAGATCCTTCTTCTCCAATGTACTGAAAAGATTCTTGTCACTCGACATGTGGAAAGAAGCTCCACTGTCCAGGTACCAAACACATCCCACCATGGATGAAACCATGCATGCGATAAGTGAGAAATCTAGCTCAAACTATGAAGCTAGTGCATCACCATCAGATCCCTTTGAGGAACCCTTCTTGGATTTCTTCTGTGGACAATTCATAGCATAATGGCCCACTTCATGACAATGAAAGATCGCACCATCGACTTGTCAACCTTCTTCCCACCATGAGAAGATTTGGATTGGGATGCCTTCCCTTTCCCTTTCTTATCTTTACTCGAAAAAGCTAGATTTTCTTCATCATCTTGTTTTGATGAAGATCCATCCCTGGTGCTCCGCCTTATCTCCTCTTGCATTAGGTCTGACCAAAGTCGTTCCCAATCTGGCAGTTTCTCTCTTCCATTAACCGAGTCCTAGTAGTTATGCCAACTCTTTGGAAGACCGAGGAGTGCTAGATTCACCATGTCGCCATCAGTAGTCACGACCCCTACACTTGCAAGCTCATCCCTACAGGTGGTGAGCTAATAACGTAGAGATTGTGTCGCCCTTTTCGCACTTGATCTTTCAAATTTTATCTTTTAGCAGCAGCTTCCTCTGATCGTTGCTATTCTAATAAAGATCTTTCAATGTTTTCCACATCGAAAACAGAGTCTCCTTCCCATGGAGGCTCGAGACAATGTGATCTCGAACTCCCTCCAGGAGGATTCTCCTTGCTCTAGCCACACACTTTTTCCATTTCGCCAGTTGAGTAGCATCAGTCAAATTATGGAATTCTTGAACAATGAAGTCCTTTAGGCCATTATCTTCTAATACTACCTCCATGCGATCTTTCCAGGCTATATAATTCGAACTGCCATGAAGGGCATATTCGAGTCTTAAATCACTGAACAGTGAAATAGATGTGATAAGAACTCAATTCAATATTCAGAAACCAAACTTCGAACTTCTCCTACTTGTATATTGTTCTTCCTTGATCACCCTCACTCCGATACCATGTAGAAATTCCTACTGTAAATCACCTGGTAATGCAATGTACTAAAGCAAAACACTTGATCTACTTCTACAAACAATTTAGCGGAAGCTTAATCGAACATGAGCAACATCAAGCATGAACAGATATAACTGAAAATGAGAAGTAATCAACCATAACACAAAAGATATATCACTGGGGAAAGCTCCAGCCTAAAACCCCAACTTTGTATTATCATACAAGTGGAAATCTTGTTCAAGTTACAAAAAGAATCAGCTCTCAAGCTATCCTGCTCTCTCTACAATCAAACAATATAGTTCACAGACTCAATAGACATAGAATATATCTTCCTCAAGCCCTCCAAGCCTCATATTTCCTTGCGCAGTTTTGATTGGGGTCTAATGATATCACATGTGTGAATTGGCCTCATCACACTCACTGTAACCTCGGGTCCAACTGCGCAATCCATAAGGAATAATATTCCTTCTGCATGCAAGGAATATTCACCAAGGAATATTGTAGCAACTGATAGTACACTGTCCCTCCATCTGATCTCAACGGGTCTCTGATTGAACTGACATGCATGAGTTATCCATGAGTGAATACTCAGTTATCTGAAATACAGTGGTTACATGCATGCAAGCATTAACTAACTGAACTCTCATTAATTTAACAAACTGTTAAATTAATCTAACTAGACTTGACTAAGTTAAACTAAGTCAATTGATTACAACTCAATATTACAACTCACTCTTATCTCTTTAACTGAAGGTTAAATTCCTCAATCAAAAGAGAAATTGTTGCATGTCCTCACATAGACTTCAAGTTTGATTTTCCTTAACTAATTAACTCAAGATGAATTATTTAATTAATTTCAAACTGCTGTTGATATCAAATTTGAATTTTACTTCCTATGTTTAGTTCAGGGACTGACTAAAATAAGAAGGGATCTCGAAATGCTATTTTTAGAAAAGCTATTTTTATCACTTTCACTTTTCACCCATTGTTGCTAAGATCACCTTTGGCTGCATTGCTATTTATAGCCCGACTATTTATAGTAGTGCTATTTTTAGCATTTCTTGTTGCACACTTTTCAACACGATGATCCTCGAGTCCAAATTTCAGATCTTGTCTTGCTATATTTTCGGCGATATGATATAAGGAAGTTAGGGTTTTTGCAAACTCCCGAATTACATCCCAAACAGGTGACCTTGGGAAAATCATCATAACTTTCTCTGAGTATCAGATTGAAATTTTGTAAGAATTTATAGAAAGAGGACGGACTGTGGTTGTCTTTGCATCATTTTCAGGGCTGAAGGTTGAAACAATGACACGTGGCACTTCGTACAAGTTCGCTCTACTGAAAAAGTGTATAATCATGTCATCTTGGAAGATTGGGCATAAATTTTTCTTGGAGAATCCAATTTTGATCAGACTGGTGGCGTTGGAAAGAGGATTCAGAGGGCTACCACAGTTTGTAATTTTAGACCTTGGAGATCTGAAATTTCAGAGATACATCAGATTCAATATCGAGATCCTACGAAGTGAAAAAGTGTGTGTAGTTTTTTTTTTTAATTTTTCATAAGTTTGGTTTGAAAAATTAGTTTGAAGGAATTCAAAGGGCATAATGAAGTATAATTATCATCAATTGATATCCCAAAGAAATAAAATGGTGACCCCTAGTAAGAAACCTAAAAGTTATAGCATGACTCATGAAGAAAAGGAAGGAATGCAACATGATATATCAAAATTACGAGACCAAGTACAACAAAATTCACTCCCACAAAAAGTAACAGAAGCTAAGATGGATGGTTTAAAGAAAGGCGTGGAAGTTAAGACGGATGTCATGGAAGATAAGATGGATGGTTTAAATAAAGGCATGGAAGCTAAGATGAATGATGTGGAAGCTAAGATGGATGGTTTAAAGAAAGGCGTGGAAGGAAAAATGGAAGATTTGAAGACAAATTTGACAAAGTTGCTACCAGAAATGTTTACTAACGGTAAAAGGGTAGTAAAGGAAACTCATGATAAGAACAAAATAAATGTTAATAATGATTTCATAGACTCTAACGTCAGATTGAAGACCCATCATGTTCCAAAGATCGATATAAAGAAGTTTGATGGAAAGGATCATGTAACATGGATACTACAGATGGAGCAATATTTCGATCTCCATAATGTGCAAAACACGCAAAATGTACGCATTGCAACTTTCTATTTGGAACCAAATCAGTTTGTATAGTATCGATGGCTTTGCTCTCATAAACAAATTGTCAATTGGGCAATTTTTACTGAAGAAATGGTAACACATTACGAGGATACAAAAAACAACACTGTTTTTAGCTAATTGATAAATCTCAATCAAAAGGGTTCAATGATGGAGCTCATTGAGGACTTCCAAAAATTGAATATAAGGGTAAAAGATATTCTAGAGGAGCATAGGATTGATGCGTTCATAGGGACTTTAAGGGATAACATCCAACATGAGGTTCGCCTTTGGGAACGTGATTCATTGGAGAAGGCATTCAGGTTAGCAAGAAAAATGGAAAGAAAAATTGTGGCAACAAGGAAGCCTACCACTCACAACTATAAAGATGGAAGTGTTGTTTCCCCTAGCCTTCCACAACCTATAAGGTTGACACTACAACAATTGGAAGAAAAAAGAGCAAAAGGGCTTTGTTACAGTTGTGATAACAAATACACTAAAGGTCATAAGTGTGCTGAGAATAAATTATTTTATAGATGAGGAATGACCTGTTATAGAGTTTTGTGAACCCAACGTTTCAGACTACCAAGTGAGTCCATCATCAGGGGATGCGTCAATAGATATTCACCAGATTTTAATGATTTATCCAAGAGCTCTATTTAGGTTATATATAGGTTTTTAAAGAAAAGATATATGAAATTTGGTCGACCATTAGCTTATTAGTTTTTCATTTATTATATAAT
>APFE030660097.1:15447-40448 GCA_000404065.3 Pinus taeda | reverse complement strand
GCATGTTAGGTCCCTATAATTACTAGTGATTCCCCCATTACTATTGTCATTGTAGCCCTTATTGTTATTATTGTGCCCCTATTGTCCCCATATTGTTATTAGTGTGCCCCATAGAAGCCCACTATTGTTATTGTTGTGGCCTTATATTGTTATTGTTATGTCGGCTTTGATTATATTGTGACCCGGTAGACGCCTATATATAGAAAGGAAGTTTAGTCATTTGAAGCATCCAAGAATTGTTCATTTGTGTAATGTAAAGGAGGTTTCCCCCCCCGAAGAGGCTGATTTATGAGGCGTTGATCTATCTTTTCTATCTTTTGTGAGCTGGTTTCATAACACACTATGTAACACAGTGCAAACATTTATCTCAAAGGCCAAGTGTAGTGACCTTTGCTATGATATTACCATGTAAGAGAACTCTAAACTTATCCTCCTAGGCCCATTTAGTCTGAGTATTGAACTAGGGCACTTTGATACCACTTTGTAATGTTCCCTCCCACCCTCTTGGACTTCCTAGGCCAAATGTGAGGTGTTACTTTTAATTAACCCGACCTCTATGGTTGCACTATGGAAATGGGGTTACAAAATTCCTTCTTCACCAAAGTTAGCAGAATTAAATTTGGATACTACCATCACATCTAGTTGATAGAGAGCTTTATAGCAATATATATTTTATCTCAATCCGACCTTTGAATTAAAATATTTTCCCTTTCAAAGATTAACCATTTAACTCTTGCCACATCAGTAAGAGGCCGCCATGTGACACCCATATGAAATCCACATGGCCTTTCCACATTAATTGAAACACCTCGATGGTGCTTGTGTAGCTTCATCGACACATCTGTGGCGCTTTCTACATCAGCTTACTCGTGGGTCCCACTAGGCCCAACTTCTTCGCACAAGTCATGAATTTCCCTCATATTCGACCACACCAAAGATTCAGGTGTGCATAAAGTTTGCACTTGGAAAACCTCTCGGACCTCGAGATCCTTCGATACATCCATGTCACAACATCTCCTTGACCATATCCAAACCCGACCCACATTATGGGCTCTACATTCACCCCTGGCCCTCACCCCCATATGTCCTGGATTCCCGGATACATCTGTCTCATGTGAAAACATCTGACTTTGTGCCAACCATTTATCAAATGGCCCCACTCTGGAATTTGAATGAAATCTGAATTGCGTGCAAATCCGACTCCAAGCCCTCAACTCCCAAATAGGTCCCACCCTGAATTTAATCTTTTCCCTTACTTCCTTGTAAGTCATTCATGTTAATTCAAATTTGGTGCACTCACAAAAGTGCACAAGTGCAACTGGCCCAGATGTCTAAACTCCCTAATTCATCCATTAAGCCTGAAAGTAGATCTAACCTAAACACCATTCCTGTCAAGGACTTGTCTGATCCTAAATACGAGTCTGGCGTCTTATGACACTTAGACTTAGGACTATGAGGATTCTAAGGAACTCACCCAGGATTTCCTTGAAGACTAGTGTTTCTCAAAACACTAATGTTCACAAGAATGAAACCTTCGTTCCATGCTAACGTTTCAGGCATAAACATGGCCATAATACATAAACAGATTCATATACATGCCTACTATTAGGCATTAAGACTAGCTAATCCATAGCCAACAAGCTCTATGAATCCAATACAATAACACCACATTCAACAATAGAATAAATCCCAAGGAGGGATAGTAGATCTATTGATGTATCATGTTGTACAACACATTAGCCATAACTTTCAAAAATATTTAAGGAACTAAGACCCTTGATGTTCAATGCATGTTAAACAATAGAAAATAACACACACAGTGACAATGAGCTGATTATGTCAAACAATTAGATTCAAGCTTATAATTAACTCTACAATTCAGGAACATATCAGAAAAATCAAAGGCCTCCAAGCCCCTCTTAGCCCTGAAACCATTCACCTAAGCATCTCATCATAGATAATCACATTCCTCCATTAATAGTAATGATGCATATCAAGCAACCATGCATACTCATGTATATAACTTAGTAGACCATTAGGATGATAACAACCTATAGATCCTTAAATTTATCACAACCATAAAGGAATATAAAGAAAAGCACTCACTATGACTATACAAATATCTCAACAACCACTTTGAGCTAGGAATATCCCATATGCATAGCACATAAATTGAATTACTAATGAGATTGCTCACACACATGGTCACAATAATGAGTTTCCCAAAGTTACAACCATATAAAGACGAATGATACTTAAGATATCACAATTAGTCTTGAGTGATTGCATATCACCATTCAGGGACACATTAGACAATCATGAAAATAATAAACAATGCCACAACCACATACCTCATAAACACCATACTTATACAAGTTAGTTGGTCAACCATGCTTAGATAATAAATCAGACATTCTTACATAAATGGCACAAAATCAGTCATTTGTCATAAGCATAGTAGGGCATACCATAGCTTGTAGGCTAATATGCATAACCAATAATACTTATCTAAATATATTGATTTAGCTAGAAATTGAAGGGGGGGCTTCTGTTGTCACTTAAGAAATGATTTCTAAATTCGGAGCATCAGTTCTATTCCAAAGGATTGGTGTTAGTCTTGGTCTAGTCTTTCCATGGTTGCTTTAGTGTCTAAGATCTAGAAATAAGTCTTGTTGGTATGGTCAAATAGGGTCAACACTCCATTCTTTCCCATCACTGGTCCCACATCACACATTATTTCCATGTGTCAAGGTTTACATTTTACATTTGTTCCTGAGTCATAATGCTAGATGGTGGTTAAGTCACTTTTATGGATTTTAGAGTCTAAGTCATAGTATTAGAGTCTCATTTCCATCATCAAATAAAGCTCAACAACCTTGTTTTACACTTTATGGATCTCATATCATGTTTTGAAAGTCATGTGTTTAGCCATTTTGGAAAAAAATTGAAACTTGCTATGAATCCATGTTTTCGTAGAGTAGACAGTGTAAAAACCAGTTTTGTGCTACGAAATCACTGAACTAGGAGTTTTCGTAGCGCACTACCAAATCCCTTAAAAAGCTCGTTTCAGCATAAAAAACTATGTTTTCTGTGTTTACTAGTCAAAGTCCAGAAGGGGTTGTGAGCAGCTGAGAACTCAATTTTGAAAACTGAAATAGGAGTTTCTTCCTAACATACCAAAATAAAAAAAACTCTTTCAGTTTCTTCAAATTCGTTCTGAGGTGGGAGGAATTTATGGTTAGACTTGCGCTACGAAGCTGTTGAAAGTCAAGCTTTGGCTTCTAGTTTTAGCATTCTTTTTCAAGATCCGTTTCTGGTCACAGGAAAAGGTATTTTGGAAGTCTGAAGGAGGTTTCTCTTAATACACTCTCCAGCTACAATAACCTATCTCTCATAAGGGTTTTCAGTTGGGAGATAATAAGCTTTCTTTGAGACCCTAATTTCAGAGAACAGATTTTTCCTGTTTGACACGTGTTTTTCAAGGACAGATTATGGACAGCTAGAGAAGTGTTTTAAAAAAACAAGAGAGGTTTTTGTTCTAGACAACATCGACTACAAAAACCTCCTTCAGTTTCGTAAAATATGTCATGAGTGAGAAGATAAGGGCTATGTCCCACGTGCCATTTTCAAGGATCCTAAGCCTAAAAACAGGGAAACATGTTCCCTAATTTCTAGGGTTTGTCATCAGCAGTCAGGTGACAACATGGGAGGCTTCATCAAATTCGACTTCATGAGTTTGCAGCTATCAAATAATGCATTTAAATGTTTAGATAAGGTTTTTCTAATCATAATAAGGAGTTACACTCCTAGTTGTATTAGGTCTCTAGTTAGCTGTCAAATTCATTTAAAGGTTTGTTTTATGGTTAGAATATGTGTCATTGATGGAAAATTCGAATTCCCCTCATGCTGGAGGAGGAATCTAAGTCATGTAATGAACTCTATATATTGGAGAAGATGTGATGTACAAAGGGCTGGAAATTTTCAAAGAAAGACTCATATTGTGCCATTGTAGAAGATTATGTTTTTATGAATGCAGGCTTTGGCTTTACTTCTCAGGATTTAGAAAGAGTTCAATGGTGGCTTGTCTATGTTTGTCCTTATTTACTTATTTTCAGTAGTATGAATGTATGATACTTAGAATTCATTGGTTATGCTCTAACTTCCTTCATACATTTGTAGACTGTGTTTTCCTTTATGCTACTGATGTACCCTTCATATGTTGAATTCTAGATGCCCTGACTTCCATGTAAAGCTAATTTTATTGTCATACTGAAGAATTTCTTGACTCCATAAGCCCAATGGATGCTTACTGATCGTGTTCAACCATTCATATTTTTTCACTTGTTTCATAGAGTTAGCCATGTAATTCATTATCAAAAATCTTTAATTCTGTGAGAGAGCCCTCTCAGGTTGGGGAGGCTAAGCCTTAGCCAAAAGTTGGTTTGAAATAGTTACTCAAGGTCTACCTGATCAACAGCCTAATCAGGACTAGGTTTTGTGATAACATTTTGGTGCGTCTGCTGGGAGCCTGAAGTCTATTCATCCTCGAAATTAAGAAGCTAAACTTCTGAAGGTAGCAGGAGCTCAGCCATTTTTTTTGAGGCTTCAAAACTACCTTGCTCACTCCACACATCGAATAACAAATTGGAAGGTGACTCCACTGCTAGAAGATCAGTAGCTTGATGAAGTTTCAAGATGAGTTCCACTGCAAGAATGAATGCCAGGTATGCCCCTATGAATCGGTCTCACATCCCTGGTTTTCCAAACCCTATGCCAAAGGTTGATTGGTTAGACAATCTTCCAATATTCAAAGATGACAAGAAGGACAATGCTGCTCTTCATTTGGTTAGGTTCCATATGCATGTACGCAGTCTTAAGGTTCATTTTCCTGAAGATTGTCTCATGAAGATGTTTATGACCACTTTAGAAGGAAAAGCATGGTCTTGGTATAAAAGCTTGGAAAATGGTTCATTATATTCTCTTGCTGATTTTCACGATGAATTCTATGAGATGTATAAAGAATCTCATCCTTCCTTATTGCTGGTCAAAGATTGTTGTAAACATTCTTTGAGTCTTATTCAGTATTTGGAGGATTTTTATGATGATGATGAATTTATGGATGAAGAAATTTTAGAATCTCTTCATAACAATACATTTCAACACCAAGAAGAAAGTATAACATCCCATGAAATGCAACATGAAAATCAGCAGGGGTTTACTTATGAAAACCATGTTACATCCCTTGATATGAATGAGAAGATGCAACAAACTTACCAGTCTTTTGATCATAAAGAGTATGAAATTGATTGCAAACACCAAGAAGAAGTACTGGAAGATAGCTTTTATATCCCTCAGGTAGAGGAAAAGGTTGTTCATTTTTGTAATTCCTTGCAACAGCTTACATCAAAGAATGATCGTAATAATGAGGAAAATTACATTGTTTGTGGGAATCATTCAAAAAAGTAGTTGGATAGCATATCAAATAAAGGTTGTGTGACTAAAGATCAGTTGTTAAAAGTAACAAGATGCTATGAGAATCATCAAACGAACCATGTGTTTTTTGACACTATAGCTAACTACATGGAAAAGATTTATTGTTCAGGCTTCCAGTTATATTTTCATCTTGAAGAACAGTTACACCTCATGCTTCCTTGGTTATTTCAGTATCTAGTTTATTTTTGCTTCAAGCATAGTCAAGAGATTCAAGTGTCAGATCAGATCGATGACTCGCTTCATTGGAAGTTTCATGTTCCTTGAGCTACAAGTGGAGATTGCAGTTGATAGGGTAGTTAGATGCAAATAAGCTAAGGGTAGGTTGACTGAGCATCTATTTCAATAGCTGCAGTTTGAATTCTTCTTGCAAAAAATCATTAAAGGCTTGAGGAGTAGATTGGGCAGAAGTTCAGAGTTTTATTCTAGAGAATGGATAGCGGCACTGGAGCTACAAGTTCTTTGTGTACCATAGGGGCACACTATCCCAAGTGGAGCCACTGTTATCACTTAAGAAATGATTTCTAAATTCGGAGCATCAGTTCTATTCCAAAGGATTGGTGTCAGTCTTAGTCTAGTCTTTCTGTGGTTGCTTTAGTGTCTAAGATCTAGAAAAGAGTCTTGTTGGTATGGTCAAATAGGGTCAACACTCCATTCTTTCCCATCACTGGTCCCACATCACACATTATTTCCATGTGTCAAGCTTGTGTCAAGGTTTACACTTTACATTTGTTCCTAAGTCATAATGCTAGATGGTGGTGAAGTCGCTTTTATGGTTTTTAGAGTCTAAGTCATAGGGTTAGAGTCTCATTTCCATCATCAAATAAAGCTCAACAACCTTGTTTTACACTTTATGGATCTCATAACATGTTTTGAAAGTCATGTGTTTAGCCATTTTGGAAAAATTTTGAAACTTGCTATGAATCCATGTTTTCGTAGCGCAGACAGTGTAAAAATCCAGTTTTGCGCTACGAAATCACTGAACTAGGAGTTTTCGTAGCGCGCTACGAAATCCCTGAAAAAGCTTGTTTCAACATTAAAAACTATGTTTTCTGCGTTTACTAGTCAACTTCCAGAAGGAGTCCTGAGCAGCTGAGAACTCAATTTTGAAAACTGAAAGAGGCTTTTCTTCCTAACATACCAAAATACAAAAATATCTTTCAGTTTCTTTAAATTCGTTCTGAGGTGGGAGGAATTTATGGTTAAACTTGCGCTACGAAACTGTTGAAAGTCAAGCTTTGGCTTCTAGTTTTAGCAGTATTTTTCAAGATCAGTTTCTGGTCACAGGAAAAGGTATTTTGGAATTTTGAAGGAGTTTTCTCTTAATCAACCCTCTAGCTACAATAACCTATCTCAATTTCTTTATAAGTGTTTTCAGTTGGGAGATAATAATCTTTCTTTGACACCCTAATTTTAGAGAACATATTTTTCCTATTTAACACGTGTTTTTCAAGGACAGATTATGGACAGCTGGAGAAGTGTTTTAAAAAACCAAGAGAGGTTTTTGTTCTAGAAGGCATGAACTACAAAAAAATCCTTTAGTTTCATAAAACATGTCATCAGTGAGAAGATAAGGGCTTTGTCCCACGTGCCATTTTCAAGGATCCTAAGCCTAAAAACAGGGAAACATGTTCCCTAATTTCTAGGGTATGTCATCAACAGTCAGGTGACAAAGTGGGAGGCTTAATCAAATTCAACTTCATGAGGTTACAGCTATCAAAGAATGCATTTAAATTTTTAGATAAGGTTGTTGTAATCATAATAAGGAGTTACACTCCTAGTTGTATTAGGTCTCTAGGACTGCTAGTTAGCTGTCAAATGCATTTAAAGGTTTGTTTTATGGTTAGAATATGTGTCACTGATAGAAAATTAGAATTCCCCTCATGCTGGAGGATGAATCTAAGTCATGTAATGAACTCTATATATTGGAGAAGATGTGATGCACAAAGGGTTGGAAATTTTCAGAGAAAGACTCGTATTGTGCCATTGTAGAAGATTATGTTTTTATGAATGCAGAATTTGGCTTTACTTCTCAGGATTCAGAAAGAGTTCAATGGTGGCTTGTTTATGTTTGTCATTATTTTCTTATTTGCAGTTGTATGAATGTATGATACTTAGAATTTATTGGTTATGCTCTAACTTCCTTAATACATTTGTAGACAGTGTTTTCCTTTATGCTACTGAAGTACCCTTCATATGTTGAATTCTAGATGCCCTGACTTCCATGTAAAGCTAATAATATTGTCATACTGAAGCATTTCTTGACTCCATAAGCCCAATGGATGCTTATTGATCATGTTCAAGCATTCATACTTCTTCACTTGTTTCATAGAGTTAGCCATGTAATTCATTATCAAAAATATTTAATCTTGTGAGAGAGCCCTCTCAGGTTGGGGAGGCTAAGCCTCAGCCAAAAGTTGTTTTGAAATAGTTACTCAAGGTCTACTTGATCAACAGCCTAATCAGGGCTAGGTTTTGTGATAACATTTTGGTGCGTCTGCCGGGAGCTTGAAGTCTATTCATTCTCGAAATTAAGAAGCTGAACTTTTGAAGGTAGCAAGAGCTCAGACATTTTTTTTTAGGCTGCAAAACTACCTTGGCGACTCCACATATCGAATAACAAATTGGAAGGTGACTCCACTGCTAGAAGATCAGTAGCTTGATGAAGTTTCAAGACGAGTTCCACTGCAAGAATGAATGCTAGGTATGCCCCTATGAATCGGTCTCATATCCCTGGTTTTCCAAATCCTATGCCAAAGATTGATTGGTTAGATGATCTTCCAATATTCAAAGATGAAAAGAAGGACAATGCTGCTCTTCATTTGGTTAGGTTCCATATGCATGTATGCAATCTTAAGGTTCATTTCCTTGAAGATTGTCTCATGAAGATGTTTATGACCACTTTAGAAGGAAAAGCATGGTCTTGGTATAAAAGCTTGGAAAATGGTTCATTATATTCTCTTGCTGATTTTCATGATGAATTCTATGAGATGTATAAAGAATCTCATCCTTCCTTATTGCTGGTCAAAGATTGTTGTAAACATTCTTTGAGTCTTATTCAATATTTGGAGGATTGTTATGATGATGATGAATTTATGGATGAAGAAATTTTAGAAGCTCTTCATAACAATACATTTCAACACCAAGAAGAAAGTATAACATCCCATGAAATGTAACATGAAAATCAGCAGGGGTTTACTTATGAAAACAATGTTACATCCCCTGATATGAATGAGAAGATGCAACAAAGTTACCAGTCTTTTGATCATAAAGAGTATGAAATTGATTGCAAACACCAAGAAGAAGTACTGGAAGATAGATTTTATAACCCTTAGCCAAAGGAAAAGGTTGTTCATTTTTGTAATTCCTTGCAGCAGCTTACATCAAAGAGTGATCATAATAATGAGGAAAATTACATTGTTTGTGGGAATCATTCAGAAAAGCAGTTGGATAGCATATCAAATAAAGGTTGTGTGACTAAAGATCCATTGTTAAAAGTAACAGGATGCTATGAGAATCATCAAACTAACCATGTGTTTTTTGACCCTATAGCTAACTACATGGAAAAGATTTGTTGTTCAGGCTTCCAGTTATATTTTCATCTTGAAGAACAGTTACACCTCATGCTTCCTTGGTTATTTCAGTATCTGGTTTATTTTTTCTTCAAGCATAGTCAAGAGATTCAAGTGTCAGATCAGATCGATGACGACCTTCATTGGAAGTTTCATGTTCCTTGAGCTACAAGTGGAGATTGCAGCGGATAAGGTAGGTAGATGCAAATAAGTTTAGGGTAGGTTGACTGGGCATCTATTTCAGTAGGTGCAGTTTGAATTCTTCTTGCAAAAAATCATTAAAGGCTTGAGGAGCAGAATGGGCAGAAGTTTAGAGTTTTATTCTAGAAAATGGATAGCAGCACTGGAGCTACAAGTTCTTAGTGTACCACAGGGGCACACTATCCCAAGTGGAGTCACTGTTATCACTTAAGAAATGATTTCTAAATTCGGAGCATCAGTTCTATTCCAAAGGATTGGTGTTAGTCTTGGTCTATTCTTTCCATGGTTGCTTTAGTGTCTAAGATCTAGAAAATAGTCTTGTTGGTATGGTCAATAGGGTCAACACTCCATTCTTGCCCATCACTGGTCCCACATCACACATTATTTCCATGTGTCAAGCTTGTGTCAAGGTTTACATTTTACATTTGTTCCTAAGTCATAATGCTAGGTGGTTAAGTCGCTTTTATGGTTTTTAGATTCTAAGTAATAGGGTTAGAGTCTCATTTCCATCATCAAATAAAGCTCAACAACCTTGTTTTACGCTTTATGGATCTCATATCATGTTTTGAAAGTCATGTGTTTAGCCATTTTGGAAAATTTTTGAAACTTGATACGAATCCAAGTTTTCGTAGCACAGACAGTGTAACAAACTAGTTTTGCGCTATGAAATCACTGAACTAGGAGTTTTCGTAGTGCGCTACCAAATCCCTTAAAAAACTTGTTTCAACATAAAAAACTATGTTTTCTGCGTTTACTAGTCAACTTCCAAAAGGGGTCCTGAGAAGCTGATAACTCCATTTTGAAAATTGAAAGAGGATTCTCTTTAAAACATACCAAAATACAAAAATCTCTATCCGTTTCTTCAAATTCGTTATGAGGTGGGAAGAATTTATGGTTAAACTTGCGCTACGAAAATGCTAAAAGTCAAGCTTTGGCTTCTAGTTTTAGTAGTTTTTTGCAAGATCAGTTTCTGGTCACAGGAAAAGATATTTTGGAATTCTGAAGGAGGTTTCTATTAATAAAATCTCCAGCTACAATAACCTATATCACTTTCTTCATAAGTGTTTTCAGTTGGGAGCTAATAAGCTTTCTTTGAGACCCTAATTTCAGAGAACAGATTTTTCCTGTTTGACACGTGTTTGACAAGGACAGATTATGGACAACTGGAGAAGTGTTTTAAAAACCCAAGAGAGGTTTGTGTTCTAGACAACATGGAATACAGAAACCTCCTTCAGTTTTGTAAAATATGTCATGAGTGAGAAGATAAGGGCTCTGTCCCACGTGCCATTTTCAAGGATCCTAAGCCTAAAAATAGGGAAACATGTTCCCTAATTTCTAGGCTATGTCATCAGCAGTTAGGTGACAACGTGGGAGGCTTCATCAGATTTGACTTCATGAGGTTACAGCTGTTAAAGAATGCATTTAAATGTTTAGATAAGGTCGTTGTAATCATAATAAGGAGTTACACTCCTAGTTGTATTAGGTCTTTAGGACTGCTAGTTAGCTGTCAAATGCATTTAAAGGTTCGTTTTATGGTTAGAATATGTGTCACTGATGGAAAATTCAAATTCCCCTCATGCTGGAGGAGGAATCTAAGTCATGTAATGAACTCTATATATTGGAGAAGTTGTGATGCACAAAGGGTTGGAAATTTTCAGAGAGAGACTCGTATTGTGCCATTATAGAAGATTATGTTTTTATGAATGCAGACTTTGGCTTTACTTCTCAGGATTCAGAAAGAGTTCAATGGTGGCTTGTTTATGTTTGTCCTTATTTCCTTATTTGCAAGAGTATGAATGTATGATACTTAGAATTCATTGGTTATGCTCTAACTTCCTTCATACATTTGTAGATTGTGTTTCCCTTTATGCTACTAATGTACCCTTCATATGTTGAATTCTAGATGCCCTGACTTCCATGTAAAGCTAATTTTATTGTCATACTGAAGCATTTCTTGACTCCATAATCCCAATGGATGCTTACTAATCATGTTCAACCATTCATATTTCTTCACTTGTTTCATAGAGTTAGCCATCTAATTCATTATCAAAAATCTTTAATCTTGTGAGAGAGACCTCTCAGGTTGGGGAAGCTAAGCCTCAGCCAAAAGTTGGTTTGAAATAGTTACTCAAGGTCTACCTAATCAGCAGCCTAATCAAGGTTGGGTTTTGTGATAACATTTTGGTGCGTCTGCCGGGAGCCTGAAGTCTATTCATTCCCGAAATTAAGAGGCTGAACTTCTGAAGGTAGCAGGAGCTCAGACATTTTTTTTGAGGCTGCAAAACTACCTTGGTGACTCCACACATCGAATAGCAAATTGGAAGGTGACTCCACTGCTAGAAGATCAGTAGCTTGATGAATTTTCAAGATGAGTTCCATTGCAAGAATGAATTCCAGGTATGCCCCTATGAATTAGTCTCATATTCCTGGTTTTCCAAATCCTATGCCAAAGGTTGATTAGTTAGACGATCTTCCAATATTCAAATATGAAAAGAAGGACAATGCTGCTCTTCATTTGGTTAGGTTCCATATGCATGTACGCAGTCTTAAGGTTCATTTCCCTGAAGATTGTCTCATGAAGATGTTTATGACCACTTTAGAAGGAAAAGCATGGTCTTGGTATAAAAGCTTGGAAAATGGTTCATTATATTCTCTTGCTGATTTTCACAATGAATTCTATGAGATGTATAAAGAATCTCATCCTTCCTTATTGCTGGTCAAAGATTGTTGTAAACATTCTTTGAGTCTTATTCAGTATTTGGAGGATTGTTATGATGATGATGAATTTATGGATGAAGAAATTTTAGAAGCTCTTCATAACAATACATTTCAACACCAAGAAGAAAGTATAACATCCCATGAAATGCAACATGAAAATCAGCAGGGGTTTACTTATGAAAACCAATGAATGAGAAGATGCAACAAACTTACCAGTCTTTTGATCATAAAGAGTATGAAATTGATTACAAACACCAAGAAGAAGTACTGGAAGATAGCTTTTTGTAATTCCTTGCAGCATCTTACATGAAGGAGTGATCATAATAATGAGGAAAATTACATTGTTTGTGAGAATCATTTAGAAAAGCAGTTGGATAGCATATCAAATAAGGGTTGTGTGACTAAAGATCAGTGGTTAAAAGTAACAGGATGCTATGAGAATCATCAAACTAACCATGTGTTTTCTTACCCTATAGCTAACTACATGGAAAAGATTTATTGTTCAGGCTTCCAGTTATATTTTCATCTTGATGAACAGTTACACCTCATGCTTCCTTGGTTATTTCAGTATTTGGTTTATTTTTGCTTCAAGCATAGTCAAGAGATTCAAGTGTCAGATCAGATCGATGACTGACTTCATTGGAAGTTTCATGTTCCTTGAGCTACAAGTGGAGATTGCAACTGATAAGGTAGTAGATGCAAATCAGCTCAGGGTAGGTTGATTAAGCATCTATTTCAGTAGGTGCAGTTTGAATTCTTCTTGAAAAAAATCATTAAAGGCTTGAGGAGCAGATTGGGCAGAAGTTCAATGTTTTATTCTAGAGAATGGATAGCAGCACTAGAGCTACAAGTTCTTAGTGTACCATAGGGGCACACTATCCCAAGTGGAGCCACTGTTATCACTTAAGAAATGATTTATAAATTCGGAGCATCAGTTCTATTCCAAAGGATTGGTATTAGTCTTGGTCTAGTCTTTCCATGGTTGCTTTATTGTCTAAGATCTAGAAAAGAGTCTTGTTGGTATGGTCAAATAGGGTCAACACTCCATTCTTGCCCATCACTGGTCCCACATCACACATTATTTCCATGTGTCAAGCTTGTGTAAAGGTTTACATTTTACATTTGTTCCTAAGTCATAATGTTAGATGGTGATTAAGTCGCTTGTATGGTTTTTAGAGTCTAAGTCACAGGGTTAGAGTCTCATTTCCATCATCAAATAAAGCTCAACAACCTTGTTTTACACTTTATGGATCTCATATCATGTTTTGAAAGTCATGTGCTTAGCCATTTTGGAAAATTTTTGAAACTTGCTACGAATCCACGTTTTCGTAGCGTAGGTAGTGTAGAAAACCAGTTTTGCGCTACGAAATCACTGAACTAGGATTTTTCGTAGCGCGCTACGAAATCCCTGAAAAAACTTGTTTCAGCATAAAAAACTCTGTTTTCTGCGTTTACTAGTCAACTTCCAGAAGGGGTCCTGAGCAGCTGAGAACTGAATTTTGAAAAATGAAAGAGGATTTTCTTCCTAGCATACCAAAATACAAAAGCCTCTTTCATTTTCTTCAAATTAGTTCTGAGGTGGGAGGAATTTATGGTTAAACGTGCGCTACGAAACTGCTGAAAGTCAAGCTTTGGCTTCTAGTTTTAGCAGTCTTTTTCAAGATCAGTTTTTGGTCACAGGAAAAGGTAGTTTGGAATTCTGAAGGAGGTTTCTCTTAATAAACTCTCCAGCTACAATAAACTATCTCAATTTCTTCATAAGTGTTTTTAGTTTGGAGATAATAAGCTTTCGTTGAGACCCTAATTTCATAGAACAGATTTTTCCTGTTTGACACGTGTTTTTCAAGGACAAATTATGGACAGCTGGAGAAGTGTTTTAAAAAACCAAGAGAGGTTTTTGTTCTAGACAGCATGGTATACAAAAAACTTCTTCAGTTTCATAAAATATATCATGAGTGAGAAGATAAGGGCTCTGTCCCACGTGCCATTTTCAAGGATCCTAAGCCTAAAAACAAGGAAACATGTTCCCTAATTTGTAGGGTTTATCATCAGCAGTCAGGTGACAACGTGGGAGGCTTCATCAAATTTGACTTCATGAGGTTTCAGCTGTCAAATAATCCATTTAAATGTTTAGATAAGGTTGTTGTAATCATAATAAGTAGTTACACTCCTAGTTGTATTAGGTCTTTAGGACTGCTAGTTAGTTGTCAAATGCATTTAAAGGTTTGTTTTATGGTTAGAATATGTGTCACTGATGGAAAATTCGAATTCCCCTCATGCTAGAGGAGGAATCTAAGTCATGTAATTAACTCTATATATTGGAGAAGATGTGATGCACAAAGGGTTGGAAGTTTTCAGAGAAAGACTCGTATTGTGCCATTGTAGAAGATTATGTTTTTATGAATGTAGACTTTGGCTTTACTTCTCATGATTCAGAAAGAGTTCAATGGTGGCTTGTTAATGTTTGGCCTTATTTCCTTATTTGCAGTAGTATGAATGTATGATACTTAGAATTCATTGGTTATGCTCTAACTTTCTTCATACATTTGTAGACTATGTTTTCCTTTATGCTACTGATGTACCCTTCATATGTTGAATTCTAGATGCCCTGACTTCCATGTAAAGCTAATTTTATTGTCATACTGAAGCATTTCTTGACTCCATAAGCCCAATGGATGCTTACTGATCATGTTCAACCATTCATATTTCTTCAATTGTTTCATAGAGTTAGCCATCTAATTCATTATCAAAAATCTTTAATCTTGTGAGAGAGCCCTCTTAGGTTGGGGAGGCTAAACTTGAGCCAAAAGTTGGTTTGAAATAGTTACTCAAGGTCTACCTGATCAACAGCTTAATTAGGGCTAGGTTTTGTGATAACAGCTTCCACTCTCCACCCAACCATAGGTCAACTACACTGCAATCTTTCTTGTAGTTGACCACCCTGAGCCATATTCAGAGTCTAAGGGGTTAAGTGGTCAATGGTATTCACACCAATAATCAATAAGACAGGTAATCAAGAGGAGGAGTCCACCCTTCAAGTGGTTTATCAACTGCTCCAAAGCAGTAAGCACCATAATGACTCACTCTAACAATCACATGAAACTCAACTAAGATTTAGGGAAATTTCTCTCAGTCTAGGAACCTAATCTCACTCCAAAGGGTTTTTTCTCAATCCCCAAGGAAAGCATCAATTGAATCAATATTTCCTTGAGCTCCCCACAAAGTTTTTCTACAATGAAACTTCTCCTAAGCACTCTTGCCCCTACACATGTGATTTGCTTTGCACCACTCAATCTTCTCATGGGATGACCCAACTTCTCCCACTCATATCATGCAGAGAAATTAGAAAATGATCATAGGAACAATCTCTCCTTGCTAAAATTTGTTATGCGTCCCTCGATCGTTAATTCAACAACTCCCCCTTTTCCACTTTTCTATTCCCTTTCACTTGTCCCTCTCTTGCATGTTGACTTCCTCAACATGTCTCATGATGTTAGGGGGAATATGGGCACATCCTTTGTTGTAGGCTTCCCATACACAACTTCAATGTCTACACCAACAAACCATTTGATTTTCTAGGGAGCTAAGTTGGGAATAAATGAATTGGCTTGGGTTTTCACTCATCATAAGAAACTCCTCTTCCCTAGTCTCTGAATCCATGTCCTCTCCTCCAACTCAACTGTATTTTCACGTTTTCCATATTATTTACATGAATTGTGATTCATAGTGACATTTACAA
Source organism: Pinus taeda (assembly GCA_000404065.3). Lineage (NCBI taxonomy): Eukaryota > Viridiplantae > Streptophyta > Pinopsida > Pinales > Pinaceae > Pinus > Pinus taeda. The sequence goes on along the minus strand of APFE030660097.1, from coordinate 24,728 downwards.
GGGCGATAATAAAAAGGGTTGTCACATTGTTAACATCATAAGTATTCTCGTTTATGTTGATGATATTGTTCTTTTGGAAAGTAGCCATGATGATCTTCACAACCAACAAAGAATCCTCCAAATTTTTTTCTCCAAGATGGTGATGGCAGTTAACACTGACAAGACAAAAGGCGTGATAATTAAATCCAAAAATGTTTTCTATGACAATTTCATTTACGATAATAGCTACTGGGAGGAAGTTCCTTCATACAAATATATGGGAATTGACATTAATCATCAACATAATTAAAATTATAACATTGAGAAAACTTTGATAAGTGGATGATGGGAAACTTACTATGGGTTTGAAAACAATTGTAAGTTGGTGAATCTTTAGATTTGGGGTAAAAAAAAGTTCCTTTTTGAGACTCAGATCACCCCTATTATTTTAAATGGATGTGAGGTTTGGTGTTGCAATATATCTAGAGAATCATGGAGAGAGATTGAGTAGATCCAAAAACATTTTATAACCTACAACCTCATGATTAAAGGATGTAATCCCTACCCTATCCTCCCAATTGAAGCTAGCCTTTCCCCTTTGGAAAGCATGGCTATAACCATGCATATCATGTATATGAAGAAGTTATATAACAAGGAAGCCAAAAGTTTTCCTAAAATTGCTTTTAAATCTAGTCGAAACCCCACCTTCGACTCAAGTAAGGATGGCATAATGATGCCCAATCTTGATTATACCATTGGGGGGTAAAGGAGGAGATCATCTTGCAGAATAAATATAATATTAAAATTATAATTATTTCCAAAATTAAGGAGAAATTATGGAGCGATAAAGTGATGGAAGGAAAAAAGAAACTAAGATATTATAAGGAGGTGATCAACCCCAATCTTGAAAACTAGAATTATATATCTGTCTTGTCTAGTGTTAAGAAGAAAATTATCATTGCTAATGTAAGAACTAATTCTCATGAGTGAACATTGCTAAGATAAGAACTAATTCTCACGAGCTTCATATTGAAATTGAGTGTTGGTCTATTCCCAAAATGTCAATAAAGTAATAGAGGGAAAAAGGAAACCAAGATATTACAAGGAGGAGATCAACCCCAATTTTGAAAACATGAATTATATATTTGTCTTGCGTTGTGTTAAGAAGAAAATAAACATTACTAAGTTAAGAACTAATTCTTATGAGTGACCATTGCTAAGATAAGAACTAATTCTCATGAGCTTCATAGGGAAATTTAGCGTTCGTCTATTCCCAAAATACCATTGGAAGAAAGAGTCTTACATGTGCGATACTAAGAGGGTTGAAGATAAAATGCACTTTCTCTTAGAGGGTTGAAGATAAAACACACCTTCTCTTAGATTTCTCAGCTTATAGTTGAATCCCTTCTAATTTTTAAAATGTGTCACACTACCAACCTTCTTGACCTATTAAGGCTATACAATTATGGTGATGTGGGAAGGCTTCTCTCATTTCTCTTTGAGCATATAAATAATATGTTAAATAATTTTTTATTATTTTTTCTTACCTTGTTAAGGTTCAATAAACCATATTGATCTTACTATATGTTAATCATCATTGTCATTATTAATTAAATTAAATATAAATTGAACATTATTGAGCTGCCAAGTGTGAGGCCATGTGTAAGTATGTCCGTCCCTCTTAAAATAAAAATAAATTATTCTCCTAATCTCTAAATAGAAAAACAATGTAAGATGTTATCAAGAAAAGAAAAAAAGATATGTTATGCATATCTAATTAGTTGTCCATATGGCCTATAATATAGAAATAATATGTTAAAAAAGTATTTTAATGTTGTATAAAATAAAATATCCTATGTGGAATATGAATTAATATTGACCTATACTTAAAAATATATTAATAACAAAAAAACAATTTAATAAGATGACTTAATGCACCTATTATGTAATCTCTATAACATTAAAAAATACAATTTAAACAATAAAAATTTACACATTATTTTTTTGTATTCTAAAATAAATTTGTAACTGAACAAACATACCTCTCACCTTGTGAATTTGATCCCTCTCAACTCATTAGATTCGTAGTTAAGATGAATTTATGCTAATTTTATTTCTAAAATATTTCTAAATATTAACTTTAATTTTAGTAACTAGACTATTCCTTATAATTTTCAGGAGAAAAAGTCGAAATATATTATATTGAGTTCATATAATTACAAAATGATTCTCATCATGGAGTATATATGTTATCAGAAATACATAGCTGTATATGAGTATATGAGTATATATAGACTATTCCTTATAATTACCCTTCTTTAAAACAATACATAAATTTAATAAGAGAGATTTAAAAAAAATATCATTACTATTCCAAATACTAAGTTGAAAAAACTATGGTGAAATTAATATTAAACATTATTATATATTTTAATATTATATATATAAATATTACGTATAGTTTTTAAATTTGTTTTTGATTTTTGTTTTCTAATCGAAAGTAATAATTCAAGTCTATTGATTTATAACTAAAACTTAAATTTTCCATTTTATTATATATTTTAAAAATTTTTTGAATTTTAATATTAAATATTTAATTTTTAATATAATAATATTTTATAAATTCCTATAATTATTTATAAAAAATATTTTATATAAAATTATATATTTTCTATTTATATTTAATCTTCTTTTTCATATATAATGTGTGTAAAGAGAATATGCGTAAAGAGATTTTTTTGGGTGCTTCTCAATATAATTTAATAAAATTATTTCTAATTAGCTTATATTTTTCCATTAAAATTATATTTTAAATGTAAAAATGAAATTTATTTATTAAAAAAATCTATTTTTATTATACAATTGTGTAGATTTAATGTTTTTAAATTAAAAATTTCTAAATTTATAATTAAATTTCAAATGAAATAAAAATCTATTTGTTATTATACAATCACTTGTATTATGTTGATTTAATTTCTTTAAGTATGTTTTTAAATTAAAAATTTCTAAACTTATGATTAAACTTAAGATGAAATAAACCAAAATAATCTAAAAAACCTACTTGCATATCTTAATTAGTTAAAATTGTAATTTTCCAAATTTATAAGCAAATTTCACATAAAATAAACCTAAATTAAATCTATAAAAAAATTACAATTTTCCAAATTTACAACTATATAACTATCCTCGCTAAGCAACATATTACATTATATATAATCATCTGTACATGTGAATCTATACATCTGTTGCGTCACACTTTGACAACAACCCAACATGAGACAAATCTGTTGCACACAAGCAACCAGAAACAAGATTGATCAACATATAGTTGCGGCGCAGCGGGAGCATGCATCGAGGGTTCGAACACGAGTTGGGTTGGGAGGCGGAAATCCGACCACCATCGAGGGTTCGAACACGAGTTGGGTTGGGAGGCGGGTGAGATATATATAGATAAATATATAAAATCCACTTTAAATTACAATTTTTTAAATTTAAAACCAAATTCTAGATAAATTAGAAAAAAACAAAAATATATCCAAACCATACTTATTTAATATAAACTCAATAACTTTAAATTACAATTTTCCCATTTTAAAACCAAATTCAAATCAAATAAACCAAAAAACCTATATAAAAACACACGAACCTTATCCATATTCAATGGCTTCAAATTACAATTCTCTAAAATTAAAACCAATTCCTAAAAAATATATACCAAAAATAATTTATTTTTTTTAATAACCGACTTATATTATATAGATGAAATAATTTCAAATCACAATTTTTTCCAAATTTATAACTAGATTTCATATAAAATAAATTTATTAAAAATACTATTACTAACTACAACATTAAATGGGTTACCTGATATATATTAGTGTATATATCATTGAATTTATATATCCAAATCTATAAATATTAGTGTATATATCCAAATCTAGCATATATATACCACTTAACATGACATTAATCCAATACTAATATATATAGAAAGGTGACTGTTAATAGCACTTTGTGAAATACGAGTACATGTCGGCCATAAGGAACTCTCTCTACACACTTTAAAAAAATAGGTTTACTCACCATAATAATATTAGACTCTGTAGAATTTAGGCTTCTGTGATCCATGTCAAAATTTATGAGAGATTCTTCAAAGTAAATCACATAAACTTTTCATTTGTCAATGCGTTTCGAACCAACTAGTGTGGTTCATCGTCAGAATAAGTTGAAGAGACAGATCTATCTTGACATGTTACATACACTAAGCAGGGACTCCAATAGTTAAATTTGATCAACAACTAATTTTTTGACTTTGGGACCAAGGTTAAAATTTTATTTATTAATATACTATTATCTTATTTATTTATTATTTTATATAAAAATTAGTTAAAGTAGGTGAAAATTATAAATAAAAATCGTGGTTACTTTAAAAATAAATAAAATCAAATTATTTACTAATTATTATTAATATCATAAATATATATATATATGTTATAAACCGTTTACTTCTACCATAATACTCTTCATGCCATAAAATAAGGTAACGGATTTTAGTATACGCCGTGGCATTGCCGGGATAATATTCCGTTCAACGGCGGGATCTTATTTCTGCCGGCGGAATCTAAAATTCCCTATATGTATTGCGTTCACTAAGGTGCCCTCAGCTGTGTTTGGGATTCAGTGGTCTGAATTACAGTGAAGGAAAGCCACGGAATTCATCCACGCCTTAGTGGCCGTTATAAGTTTGAGATCTCGGCCTCCATTTCTTTGGAGTAGGTGCTAAGATTGAAGGTTCCAATATTTCCCTGAAAAAACTGCAAAATTGCGTGCTTTTTTGGCAGAAATTCTGTGCCATAATGCAGATCTTTTAGCGTAAAATCTGCCAATCTGTAACTGTTTCTGCTCAGGACTGAATTGGAGCTCGTGGGCTACGTGGGTAAGTAACTGAATATTGATTGAATGCCTGAATATCCACTATTTTCTTCCATGAGCAGCTGTTAGTTCGTTGAGGTATTTTATCAACGAATTTTGTCAAAATTCTTTGTGATTTTGTGAGAATAGTTTGAATATGTTTCCGGAACTTCAACTCAGGCTAAATTCAATATGGGTATTTTGTCAAACTTCCAACAGTGTTTGTCAAACACTGGGTGGTCATACACAACTAATTCTGGCACTCTAGCACACTGCTGATACCATAATTCATATACTTCAGTCTTTTCTTGGACACACTGTAAATTAAGATAAAATCAAGGTATCCGGGGTCTCTGGGCTTGTCTAATATATCATAGTTTGAACTGGGTACTGAAATTTTTTCCATAGCTGTTTGCTTGTTAATTTTACTAATTTAAGCATGCCAGTTGCTTTCTGTAAAATATTGAATTGAAACAGATGAATACATATTTGCAGAAACTGTTTACAGTAAGCAAATATGTTTACAAAGTTTGATCATAGGAGATTGATAAATTTTGTGTTTTGATCTTAGCCCAGCAGATTAATTTGCCTTCATTTATTGCTAAGTTGGTAACAATATGGATGCCCAATGTAATTGTATTCCTGTGCATTGCATGGAAGGGAAGTTTATAACTCTGTCTTTTCACAGATTGTCTATTTTCTAGGAGGTCAGAACAGCTAGGAGAAGTAACAGGACATCATGAAGGCCCTCATATTGGTCGGCGGTTTCGGAACCAGGCTGCGCCCTTTGACGCTGAGTTTCCCTAAGCCTCTGGTTGACTTTGCGAATAAGCCAATGATTTTGCACCAGGTAGAGCTTGTAACAGTAGCAGTGATGAAGGAGGTTGTCTGTTTCTTGTATGGAAAATTAAACAAAAATGATTTCAATTTTTGAGCAGATTGAAGCACTCAAAGCTATCGGTGTTGATGAAGTTGTGCTAGCTATTAATTATCAGCCTGAGGTAAATTACAGGCTCTTTCTCATATCTAGGTACATTGTGTTTCTTCCCCTGAAAATCAAGCTCAAGGAAGACACTAAGAGATTTCTGAGGTCATTTTATTTGATGCAGGTTATGCTGAGCTTCTTGAAGGCGTTTGAAACGAAACTTGGGATTAAGATTACCTGTTCTCAAGAAACAGAGCCCATGGGCACTGCTGGGCCTTTAGCTCTTGCAAGGGACAAACTGATAGATGGATCTGGGGAGCCATTTTTTGTTCTCAACAGTGATGTCATCAGTGAGTACCCATTAAAGCAAATGGTTGATTTTCATACAAAACATGGAGGAGAGGCATCCATCATGGTGACCAAGGTACAGTTTGTTGTCCAACCTCAAACAACTTCTCACTTGGAACCACTTTCCTGGATTTTATTTGCAGGGCATGTCTTTGCAAAAGGAAAATTGCAAGGGAATTGGTATTCATAATTTCATTATGTAAATTCTCTCTTAGTTCAATTTTTTGATGGTTGCGAAGGTAAACACTAAAGAATTGATCTCTTGAACTAGGTTGATGAACCCTCAAAGTATGGTGTTGTTATTCTTGACGAGAAAACTGGAAAGGTAGAGAGGTTCGTTGAGAAGCCCAAGGTCTTTGTTGGTAACAAGATCAATGCAGGAATCTACCTTCTGAACCCCAGTATTTTGGATCGAATTGAGCTGAGGCCCACATCCATTGAGAAAGAAGTGTTCCCCAAAATTGCACAGCAGAAACAGCTCTATGCTATGGTTTTACCTGGTTTCTGGATGGATATTGGGCAACCCAGAGACTATATTTCAGGCCTAAGGCTCTACTTAGATTCTCTTCGAAGAAACACCTCGGATAAATTAGCAACTGGGGTTAACATTGTTGGAAATGTGATAGTTGACAGCACTGCACAGATTGGTGAAGGTTGCCTGATTGGGCCAGATGTGGCTATTGGTCCAGGTTGTGTGATTGAGGCAGGAGTGAGACTGTCACGGTGCACCATTATGCGTGGAGTGCGCATCAAGAAACACGCTTGTGTGTCTGGAAGCATCATTGGTTGGCATTCTTCTGTTGGTCAATGGGCTCGCGTTGAAAACATGACTATATTGGGGGAGGATGTCCATATATCTGATGAGGTATATAGCAATGGAGGTGTGGTCCTTCCTCATAAAGAAATCAAATCCAACATTCTCAAGCCAGAAATTGTCATGTGATTGTAATCTAGCATATAGCTAATTGGTTGTTGTAATAATAATGATAGTTTTTTCCATCTCCTAGATTTTGTGGGGTGGGTAGGAGGAATAATCGTCTATGTCGTAGCCTTCTTTTTGGGTTTGGGGGAGTTTGGGGGGTGTAGATTGTTTTCTGTTTCTCTTTTTGGGGTGGGGGAAGTTTGGGGGTGTAGATTGTTTTCTGTTTCTCTTTTTGGAGTTTAGGGGAAGAACGGAAAGTTCAGGCTGACTTAAAAGCCTGAGTTTTTGATTAGGCTTTCACTTTATGCTGTAAGATGGCATTGAGGGAAGAATTTTAGTGGAGCAAATTATGATTTATATATCTGTATGTGGCTGATTCCATTTGTAAATGAGAATTTTTATAGTTGTTGGATATGTAATGACCATTACTTTGGTATTCAGATGATCGTTCTGTTATCTGAATGTGTCAAATTGAGAGGCAGCATTTCCATGGACTGCAATACTCACAAATATTGATATTTATATCTGTGGTATTTGATCATACTATTGTGGAAATATGGCAATTTCTTAAATGATATAGTATGTCGCCAGTGAGGCTCATCAACAGGTTAAAGAGGAATAACTGGGACAAATCAATATTGTCTTAAACGAGTTGCTTTCTTTTTATATCTCTCCCTTTATGTTAATTTTTTTTTAATATCTTTTATAAGTGAATTAAATTCCAATTTCCATGTTTCACAAGTTATTGTGATAAAGAACAAAATTGTTGGGCAGGGGACAAGACATAGCATCAAGGATTAAAAGTTGAGAGAAATATAGAACTAAAACATTAGATGGAAAATATTTATAGGGGAATTAGGCCAAAGGCAGATCAAAATATGTTGTTGTGATTAATATCTTCGAAATGTCAAAATTCCTACAATTAAGTTTCTCCTAAATCTTCAATCAAGTTTGTCTTGAGAAGGCTCTGCAAATTCCTGCCTTCCTGCAAAAGTTGGATGTGCTTCTGTTTTGATTTGCCTCTATGATAATAGAACTCAAAGCTACTATCTTCATGTTTGAAACGCTGCGTCTTATTGTTGGTTGTAAACAATTGAGCCACCAATTCATTCCTGTGAGTATATTGGCACAGCTCAACAGAATTATGCCATCGTAACATCCACTAAGGACAGTTCGGAGTGTAGAATTATACATGGGCATCCTTCATCAAAGTTGTAAATGTTTTCTGTAAATTCACACCGTTCATATCCACAGTCAAATTACATCGACTACTACAATATATTGAAGAGTATTTTGATGGACCAAAACTAGAAAACAAAGTTTTATGTCTTATGACTGATAACCTTATCTGATTGTTACAAAGGCCATGGAGATCTCTGCCAGCAGTGAGGTCACTATGAAAATTGTTAGCAAAAATTGATATTTTTGACTTGTATTTCTGTCAAACATTTAACACATTCCAGAGCACGTTCACACATTGTTAGTAGAGAAATGATATTTTTGAGAAATTCACTTGCGGTAGTGGATCTGGAAGCATGCATCTTCATCCAAAACATGTTCATGATTATTGTGGACCTTCATGTAAGGAGCAGATTTGGTCCGAAGATTAGCAAGTGGGGTTCGTCAATTTCTACATATACTTAGTGCAAAGTGAACTGTACAACGCAATCCAAACCCTCCATTACAATGGAAGTGTAAACACCCTGCTTACCTCAGTGGAATGTCCACTTACTGACCCAATTTTTCTTGTATGGTTAGAAAATTGGGATTTTTTTTTTCCCTTATTTCCATTTTCCTTATCAATTCTCCTTTCAAGGGTTTGGATTATTTAATTAAGTTTACTATTCCTACTCTTCTCCTACACCAAAGTAATCATAATCTTGACCCATTATGTATATCTACATATATATATTAACATTATACGGAGCTGAGCATTTCCTATATATATATATATGCCAACATTACACATTATTGGCGGATATAATAACCATATGCCAGCATAATGTATACCATCATCCATACACGATGGACCCCACACTATACTCTAATTCGATGGTCATAAATGATTGGGTGGATTGATTGTTTGTGTGGGAGGTACCCTCCTCGCTGACGTCGTCACAAGGAGGGGGCGGAGCGGTCTGCTGAGATCCTTGTTGTTATGTGCGGGGGTATTATATGGAGCTAAGCCTTTCCGAT